>JAWPHD010007447.1:0-128951 GCA_037043455.1 Cyrtodaria siliqua | reverse complement strand
GATGTCTAATTGATCCTAGAAAAATTTCAGATCTGCCAAAAATTCAAGATGGCCACCACAGCTAAAAATAGATTTTTAAAAAATAAGTTTGTAGCGACTACTTCTTGAAAACTATAAGTGATATTGATATGGGACTTTTTCTAAAATGATCAGCATGACATGATGTTGATCCTTGTGGAAAATTATTTTGATTCGACGTTAAACATGGCTGCCAGTGGCCATCTTTGGTTACATAGAGTTATATAGTAAGAACTTGTAGCGACTACTCCTCTGAAACTACGTGACGGATGTTCATAAAACTTCACAGGAATGTTGCTCTTGATGTCTAGTTGATCCTAGAAAAATTTCAGGTCGGCCGGAAATTCAAGATGGCCGTCACAGCTAAAAATAGATTTAAAATAAATAAGTTTGTAGCGACTACTTCTTCAAAACTATAAGAGATATTGATATGGGACTTTTTCTAAAATGATCAGTATGACATGATGTTGGTCCTTGTCGAAAACCGTTTTAATTTGGCGTTAAACATGGCTGCCAGCGGCCATCTTTGTTTACATAGAGTTATATAATGAAAACTTGTAGCGACTACTCCTCTGAAACTACGTGACGGATTTTCATGAAACTTCACAGGAATGTTGCTCTTAATGTCATATTGATCCTAGCAAAATTTCAGGTCGGCCGGAAATTCAGGATGGCCGCCACGGTTAAAAATAGATTTTCAAAAAAACAAGTCTGTAGCGACTACTTCCTGAAATCAAAATCAATCAGTAGAGCTTCAAGGTCAGTGACCTCTTGTGTGTTGGTGCGCCTTAAAACCCCAATTCAATTAAATTCATTCATATTCCCAAGCTAAAACATAAATATTTTTCCCAGTTTTGAGGGGAAAAATTCCCAGTTGAAATATTATTTTTTTTTTAAAAACTTTAACCCTTAACCCGCTTAGCACGACTATAATAGCCCTTGTGTCCATTGTAAAACCAGGGTTACAATGTCTGGCTGCTAATCAGTCATTTCCTCAAAACGCCACTTTGTCACATAAATGGAATGGTCTTAATTCATAGAAAGAACATGCAGTCCATTATATTTACTGAGGGGGGAAAGTTTAGCAAGTTTTTATTGCATCCTGGAAATAATACATTTTTTGTTGTAAAATCAAGAAACTACTGCCATAGACACATTTTATTAAACACACATCAATAACAGTCGAAGATCTTAATGATGTAACGAATAAATGAATGTAGGGGTCAAGCCCGTAAAGTCCCAAAATGTCAGTATATCACTATACAGTATTATTTCATCTAAAAAACTTGCTAAACTTTTTTCTCTCGGTATATATGTAGCGGGTTAAGGGTTAAAAAAATGGATTTTTTTTTGCAAAAGTGTGAGAAGTATTGAGTATGAAACACTTTTAAAAGCCTCTGTTTGCTTGGTGTACAGTAATCAGTTATAAAGATACAATTACGAAATGAATGTTTTACTTACTTTTTCCCAGTTTAAAGAAAAATAGCGCTAAAATTCATTGTGACTGTATAGGTTGATGTTCCAAAATATAGGGGGAAAAAAAAGCACATTTTCAATGTTGTTTTGTTTAATTTACCTTTTTGATGTCAAAATACCAAAGTATAAAATTATATGGTATTAATACCTGCCCCTCCTTTACTTCATCTTTCTGTCGTGAAGATGGATCCTTGCTTGTGCTGCAAGTGCACAGAGAAGACGGGTCTGCCTCCAGTGAATAATGGAGCTCAAATTAATTAGCAGTTCACATTGTAACCCCTGCCATCCTTCCATTACCCAAACAGGTAGTTAGGACATTGGACACCCTCCCCTCCTTCATACACGTACACATTATCGTAATTTCATTCGATATTTTGGATACCCGACACTCTGTAGAATTTATACAGTTACGATTTCATTGCAACAAAGTATGCACAACGGTACGACATTTGAGCATTCAATCACACGGTGTGCAGTGCAGCGTGCTCGGCAGAATGCCGCGATGCTGCATCATACTACAGCTTGAAGGATATGATTACAACAAACGACTTGGCCCCCAATTATCCATAATGGATTATTAGTGGGTGGGGTGGCATAGGGTAGCATGTATTGGTTTATGACTTGATGGGAGATGTTGATGTCAGCTGTGTGCAGTTTTATGGGCTGGGAGGTGCCTCGAGATGTCTTTTTCACTGCAGTATTCCTGTCATGTTTGAGTTATGTCTGCTATCTTCTTTTCTCTGGAAGATGTCCAAGAGGTTATTATACTTTTCACATGGTGATCCATTATTTCGAATGCTAATTGTACTTTAACGTGGTCTTTCTTTTAAATACAGACAAACCTGCTTAAGAGACCATCTCTATTAACCCACTACATTTATATAATGGACTGTTCTTTCTTTGAATTACAATGGATGCAAAGGCCATTATACTCGTGCTTTGCGGGTTAAGGGTTAAATAAACTAATCTGCCAAATAACGGCAAAATTATGCTGCAAAATCCTGTATCAAAACTCAGTCCAGGTGTTTGGGTCATATCATAATGTGTATTTGCCAATTAAAAGTATATGTTTATTCACTGGTTCTTAAAATATTGTGAATGAATATGCTTAAAATGAATTAAGAGTTGGTTCAACGCTACAGTTTTGGTGTTTATATTGTGTCTTTAGAGTTTGGATTCTCAAAATATGGAAATTATATATATACCTCAACGTCAGTAGGTTTAGAAATGGTGTACATCTGTAAAAATTGCCTGTTGATGGTGGAATAGGGACTTGATGGTGGAATAGGGACTTGATGGTGGAATAGAGACTTTATGACTATTGCTTTAAGAGACTAGTGCTTCAGTTCCCGATAGTTTTACATTAAGCTGCAACTGTATTAAATGTATTAAGAGGTAACCTGCTTAAAGAAACTAATTTAAATTGTGCTCTTCCCTTTGTTGGTCTCTTAGTACAGGTTTGAATCTACACTTTACAGTCAGTTGTTGTAGTCACCTGAATTAAGAGACAATAAATAATGCAGTAACTATTCTACTATCCAACTCAAGAAAGACTTTTCATCAGTTAAACTTTATAATAATTACAAAACTTATTGAAACTTGGTGGAACGATTGATTGGATATTTATGCTCTTCTTTTAACTTCAAATAAAATATATTTAGGTCCGTTGGTTAAAAATCATGATGGCGCTTTGTGCATAGACTTTTTCTAAAACATATTTCAGGCAATAATGCTGATGATGTAGACATTCTTCCTGTTTAGAAAACATAAAAAAAATAAAGCCTTTGCTCAGCCAATTATTGAAAATTCTAAGTTTGAAAAGATTGGTCCCTGACACTGTAATTACATTGCATTATACTAATTCAGTTATACTAAGATAGGAACTGCCATGAAAAGGCAAAATGTCATAATGGCGTATGGACAATAGTTCCTCTTCACAGTATACAACTATCTACTTATGTTGAGGTCAATGGTTAAAACTGTTCATCCAAGAGAGTGACTATTGACCCAAAGCAGTAAACTATTGACCAAGATGAAGTTGAGGTCAATAGTTTACTGCTGAGGATCAATAGTCATTCCCAGGGATGAATAGTTTTAACTATTAACTGAAACTGAAGTAGATAGTTGTTTTATTATACTGAATTGTATCAACTCCAATAGTTTGTTTACTTTTTGCTTACTTGTTTACATGCATGACGTCACGTCATCGGAAAGCATAACGTGATTCTCAGACTATTGACCTGCAAAAAAAGACTATTGACCGCAAAACCAGATTGAACAGGATAACAAACGTTCTAAAGTCAGTTAATGACTTACACATGACTGCCCAATGAAAACTACGTATTTAAAATGATATATAATAATATTATTTATTTAAATGTATCTGTATACGGAGGTTGTACGTGTATATTCAAAAGGAGATTTAGAGGATCTTCAATAACTTCCTCATTGTTGTTATTGATTTTATGAAACTTGTCTCATAAATTTATTCAAAACGAGCTTCTAGAGAGCTTTTAAGCATTTTATCAACAAGTTTCATAAAATTAATTATTATTCTAACACGACCTCCACAGTCTTTCATATACACAAAGAAGAGACAGTTGTATGTTATTCTACGATAAAATACAGCTGTTCCATTAATTCCCCGCGTATATTTCATCCGTTGGAAGCGCCACGTTACATGACGTCACTTGGTAAATATACGTCACGAATACAAACTCAACAGTAATTTTAATGAAATGTTAATTACAACAAACTTGCCATGCTCCCAAACCGTGCACACCCCCGATATAAACCCATCATATGCATCAGTACATATAACATTAATAAGCATCTTGAACAAGGTGAGAACGTTTGACGTCATACAGCGCAAGCTATATGATGTAAGCAATGACTTAATTGTTTGTCACGTGAAAACTAGTGCATTAAAACGCAGAACTTTGCATACGGGGGAGTCCAATGGAACAGCCTGTAAACATAGCAGCCTGATTACCTTGACCTCCGAGATAATATTTAGTGCCCCAACAATAACGTAAATAATGGGGTCATTGTTGTGTTAGAATCGAAATAATAAATACGGACCTGTATTTTATCGGTGAATAAAATACAGTTAGTCGTTCGGATGCGAGAAATTAAATCACTCGTGCTATTCACCGATAAAACACAGGTACTTATTTATTATTTCTTAATTAGAAATGAGGATTTAAATATATATATTTTTTATAACCCGTTGAACTGTCCTCACAGCACAGCTTGAAAATGCCTAATACGCCTGTGTTACCAAACACCATTATGACGATAATAGATAATAATAATAATCAGACAATAAATGTTAAAGGGCCACTGTCCATAAGTAAGCAGATATTGAGCATAACCAAATAACTGTATGACTTTTATTCAGTGAAATGTATACATGAAAACATGAGCATAGACACTAAGAAGTCTGTGGTAATACATTCGTGAGTTTGCAAAAAAAAATCTTAAATTATTATTTGTAAATAAAGTGGGACCCACGGTATTTACCTTTTCTGCAATCACGTGACTTCATAGGCGCATTAGGTTTTCATCATAGTATGAAGTGTGTAATACGTATAGCCCGGTTAGTTCAGTCGGTAGCTATGTGGACCAGTTTACGCTCACGCTCACTGTTATTACCGCGAGTGTAATTTTAGTTTGGGCTGCGAGTTCAAACGCCCGAAATGGTTTCTCTTTTTTTTGTACCGCGATTGAATTCCGTCAAACAATCCTGCTTTAATTAGTAAATATTCAATAATGTTTGGTGTGTAATGTTTGCGAACATAATTAGTGTGTGTTTTATAAGCTAAAAGTTATGGACAGTGTCCCTTTAAAACTGCTGTAATATTTACTCAAGTTATTAAAAAAAAATCTAATTTCCTTTATATTTACAGTATTGAAGATGAGGAACTTTTGGACAAAAGAATCACGTCCGGTGGAATTCTACAGGAAGAAAAGAGTTGCTCTATACAGTGATAGGCAGAAGTGTGGATACTGAGTGGTAACTCCATACAGTGATAGGCTGCCATACGTTATCTCTGTACAATGATAGCCTCGAGTATGCATACTGTGTACGCCTGTGCCTCCCTGGCACATTCAACCTTGCCACGTGTGATTCGTGCATCCCTGTCAACATTTATTCAGCAGCTCATTGGATAAGGCCGTGCTATTTAGAGCTGCAGACCTCTTCATTTGTCTTATCTCTCTCTCTGAGGTCCGTGGCCGAATGGTTAACGACATTGTGTTGTAAACCTTTGCCTCTCTGACTGCTACGGGTTCGAATCCCTCTGGGAGCTCGACTTGTAAGTGAGGAAGTGTCGATTCTTATCGATGGCGGGAGGTGTACAGTACTGGTTCTACTGCCTCCACCACAAAAAATTGACCGTCGTATATAACCTTACGTGTGTTGAAAATGTTGTAAAACAACATACAAACAAACAAACAAAACAACTGTCTGAGGTCACTGTCCCAGTACGACCTTAACATTGAGTTAATGCAGCGTACAACCCCATTCTTTTAATTTCAATGTCTAAAGAAGAGTAATTTAGAAGATTCCAAATGAAAATTGTGCCATTTTTAACATTAAGTAAAAGAGAGATTTTCCAACTGTGATAAATTAGATTAAGGTTATAATAGCCAGAAAATGTAATTTTCAAGAATAAAATGATTGAGTTTCACTCCTAGTCTCCCACGGCTGATTGTAGGCGCAGTGACGATCAGGAGGTGATGGAAATATTGAAGCCCTGTAATATGAAATAATAATTTAAAAGCCCATCATGTACTCCCAAGTTGTGTATTTTTGGAAAAGTGATGCTAAGTAGGGAATGGAATGATCTGTCATCTGGTACGGTTGTTATAGATACATAGAGGATCTTACAGGAGTACCTGTGTAATATCAAATTTATAAAACGCGTTTGATAAAATTATAAGATTTGAGGCTGTTCCATATATGGCTCATTTTCAGTCCGCTTTGCCAGGGATATATCTAGGCTGTTCTGGGCATCATACCACTTTTATCCAATGAGTTTAATAAGTTCAGTATTAAATAGGCACTAATGTGAGATCCCATTTATTACATAACTGCACAAAATCCAAGTAACTTACATTTATTAAAGTAGCTGCCTTTTATTTATTGTTGTCGTTGTATGTTTCTTGTGTGTTCTCAACCACACAGAGCTAATGGAGAAAGTACTGAGCGATGATCAGGTCTTCATTTGCATATTTATTACACTAGTGTTTTATGATATTAATGTGTCGAAATGGCTATATTACACTACGACACCACAGGTAATGTGATAACAAGGTGTAACATACTCCTGTCACCGGTTACAGCAACAACAGTGGCGAATACAGCAGACATCAATACCTCCTGACTTACCGTACAAATTATTATATTTTTTGTTCTTGCCAAGCGTTGTTTGTGAAATTAAAGTTTGTATTCTATCATATACACCTTTTTTGGGTATCGTGAGCAGGCATTAAACGTTGAAGGCTGTTAATTCTATACTGCCGTAGGAAAATACCAAATTATTTTTTATCAATATGTAGGTATAATAGTTTACCCTCAGTATGCTCTTGTTAAGCAGAAAATATTATGTATTAAAGTATCACTGCATTCTGTCAACTCATTTTGATAATTGGTCAATTTCATTTTATCAAGTTTTTCTTCTCAAGATATTTTAATTGGAGTTCTTGCTCTGGTTTAAAAAAATAGAAAATGTTATCATTTAAAAATGTATTTCATTTCTGTGATAACCTAACTTTACATCTTGTCTTTTTCTGTTTAGGAAATAATCCCCATGCTTATATGATATGCATTTATTTCTGATCACGTGTTTTATAAAAACATTCAAGCGCATTGGCCAGTTAATTATATTCCAAGAACATTTAGTCACTGCTTTTGTCCATTCATTTTGAGTCTATGTATATCTTTTGTAATAGTGGAGAGGTTTGGTGATAAATTTCAGAAAGGTTTGTAATACCGTAGCCAATTTGGGTCACAAACTACTCCACCATCTGTCATCAGGTTCACACTTTCGGATCGAAGGTTAAACATGAGTATTTTTATGTCCAGTCCGTCTTCAAATCGAAGTATTTTGAGGATATTTGACAAAAATGTTTATGTCAACAACATAATTTGTTCCAAGCTCTATTATGCAGGTTAGGGTCATTTGAATATTTCCCAAAAGTCAAGGTCAAACAACTGTTTGGGGCGAGAGCTTCCATGGGTTTTCTTCTCGTTTTTGTTTTTGTTTTATCTGTTTTTTTCCTTGTATAAATGCCCATATAAAACCAGCCATCTTCTGATTTCACATCATTGTTTAACCATAGAACTGTGCAATATTTCTGCTGTACATTTTGTTTTAGCTAATACGTTATGAAAACTGTTTTCAATAAGTTTTATTTCATGCTGTTTAATTACCTTGTAGTGTTTATATTTGTTGTTAGTTTCTGTTTTATATTATGTTATTATCTAAAATAAACCCAGCTAGTTCTGACTCAAATTTAAGGGCTTTCCTTTATAGCCAGTGGGCGGGTGATTTACCTTCCTAATTTGGTTAGCTGACAGGCCACTTCTACAAGGCCCTGGTACAACATCAGAAGGATCACGCGTTTACCTTTAAAACTATAGCTACAATTCAAAATCAAAAGAAAAGCCTTGAAATATTAATATAAATAAACCGATAATTCTTTCCTAGTGTGATTAGTGCACTGTGTAACGAAAATCTGTTGTCTATTGCCAAATTTTATATGTATATTATATATTCATTTCAAACTTACCTTGCACATGTATAGAGATGTGTATTAATGTGAATGGATTCAAATGGCATGGGTTGCTATTAACACTTGACTTGAGACCTTAATAAATTAATTGCTAGATTTTCATTCGCGCCAACCTCTGTTTTTGGAATTTGTTTAATGGTTTCTTTACACACACAAAAAATTGTCTTAAATTAATTGTTTTAAATATTCAGTTAAGTTCATATGACAAAAGTTGCTTTAGTTTTTTGCCTATAAAGGAGGGTTTTGTTTTCATAGGAATAATGAAAAAAAGAATTCATCTCTCGCCCCTAATTTGATAACAATTTTGATGAAAATCTAGCAATTAATTCATTTTGACCTATTGAAATGTATTAAAAATATTTGTGTTGCTGTAGACATATTGGTGATATTTCTTGTCATTGCAGACAAGCATGCATATAAAGAATATGAACATAACTTCATAGATATGTTCCATGAACTGTGTCCCGATGAATATATTTGTTTCTGCTGCAGCTTATTAGGGCGAACAGTGTCCCGATGTGTATATTTGTTTCTGCTGCAGCTTATTAGGGCGAACAGTGTCCCGATGTGTATATTTGTTTCTGCTGCAGCTTATTAGGGCAAACAGTGCCCCAATGTATGGTATAAATAGAGAATATTATGTCAGTGCCTTTTACTATCAAGTTTATTAGGCGAGGTTTAGAAAACGAAGAATGGCGAGGCTCTGCCGAGCCTAATAAACTTGATAGTAAAAGGCACTGACATAATATTCTATTTATCATGTGGATTATCCACATTTTTTGTATGAATTACTATTATTACGTATTTCTCAGAATGTTACGCTTATCGAGGACGCCGCCATGTTGTTGTTTTTTGTTTGTTTTATGACGTCAGATAACGTTACATACAATAAACGCCAAGGGATTTCGCATTGATTTGCTCTAATGGTCAGTGCCTAATAAAGCAAAATTTATTAGTTCACCCCTTTATTAGGCAGAAAAATGCATATCTGCATGATATATTTGTTTCTGCTACAGCTTATTATGGCGGGTCATTTGGAAAGGGGTCAGTTGGGTTTAGTGAGTATATGTACCCTATTTCCCCAAATAAGAACACCTCCCCTAATAGTGGCACCCCAACACCTTTTAAAATATATATATATATAAATCCTTTCAATCTTTTGTATCCAGAAATCCCCCCCAAAAAATCAAAATTCAGTAAAAAATAAAATAAAATAAAAATGTGTTTGCATTTTATAAGAAAGTCACTGTCCCCTTGATATTTTGCACCAAGGCGCTGCTATATATTAGGGGAAATACAGTTACTCATGAACAGTTTGACAGTTGTATCATGTGCACAATCTTGAAGATTTTAATTTGGAAAAGGACTAGGAAAAAAAACATGAGGAAACATCTGTAGATTCAGCCGGGATGCCTGCAACATAGCTACAAAAAGTCTGATTTCCTGATTTAAGACCTTTGAAAGGCTCATGATTTTTATGCCTCCACCAATCGAAGAATTTGAATGGTGGAAGGGCCTACAGTGTTACCCCTGTCCGTCCATGCAGAAAATGTTGTCCGGACTCTAAACTTAAGTAATTGTTATCCAATCTTCTCCAAACTTGGTCAGATTGTATATGACACAATGTCTCGACCAAGGTTGATAAACAGCCCCATAGCCAGAGTTATGCTCCAAGGAATAGTAAACATTTACGAAATTAATGTTGTTTGGACTCTTAATTAGGTAATTTTTGTCCAATCTTCTCCAAACTTGGTCAAATTGTAAATGGGCACAATGTCTCAGCCAAGTTTGATAATCAATCCTATTGACATAGTAATTCCAGAATTATATCCCTTGGAATAGTAAAAATTGATGAAATTAATTTTGTACGGTCTATAACTTGTTATCCAGTACTCAAAATGTGTCAAGTTGTATATGAACACAATTCTCAGCCAAGTTTGATAATCAGACCCATCGCCTAAGTACTTCCAAGGGCATATAGTGTTACATCTGTCGATCCAGCCCCCTGTCCATCCATTCACCTTATAAATGGATTATCATATTGAATTTTATAAATTACTTAAAGTTTGTTTGCAAATGGTGAAAGGGCTTTACAAGTTTATCTGTCCGTCCATCTAGCTGGCGGGCATATATATCATCACACGAAGACAATTTCCTTATAAATATATGAAGCAATAGCAAGGGCATCCATGTCCTATGGACACATTTCTAGTTCTTTAATATTATAATTATTTTCAATCTTGTAAACACAAAAACTTAAATCTTTGAAATTTTGCACTTGCAATTTATAAAAATGATCTATTTTTGATAATTTGTTGAATTCTGTTCAGCAAATATTTGATGCAAGTATCTGCAGTTTTACCATCGTTAATGGTTATGTGTTGTGAAAGTTCAACACTCAAAAGGTCCCTTTTCTCGTTCTATATATATATTATATATGTAATAATGTAAAGTAATATGTATTGCTTGATGTCTTTCTGTGGCTATATAAGATAATTTTGAAATACAGTTTACCTGTATAGTTAGATGGCATTTCTGCCATAGTTTAATGGGGAACATGTATTTTCTGTTCCCTGAAAATTACCAGTCATAATGTAAAATAAGACTAAATAGAGGATCACAAACAGTTCATAAATCAATATTAAAGTCCCCATGCTGCCATCAACAGACACATTTTACAACAGATATACACCATTTGTAAACCCCAAAAATTGGAGCGTCAAGCTACCAATTCATAATTCATTTTACACATATTTAGTCACAGATATTTTATAGAATCTGTGAATAAACCTATACTTTTAATCAGCACATATACATTGTTGTATGACCTGAACACCTAACTAGAGTTTGATAAATATATTTGTAGAGTAATTTTGCCATTAATTGGCGGGTTAGTTTCTTTAACTCCTAATAGGCTTTAAGATTCGGTGTGTTATATGTCTTTCAACAGACATCACTTTATGCATAGCGTCAGCTGCAGTGATGCATTAATAAGCACCATTATTAGAGGCATTACATATTAACCTGATATTACATGGCTTCATTAGGCTACTTAATAGGTAGAACATATAATCCGATCTTCATAGATGGTAATATACCATTATTATTAACTCGTCTATCAAAATAGCTTTCTTTCTCTGGTGATAAGTTCTACTGCATAGAAAAGAGATTTATTGGGATTTGTACAGTTCGGTGCGCTTCCGTAGCCGAGATGGTAATGCTGCTCTCCCTTCTTACGGCTGCAGGTTCGAATCCCACTGGTAGCGTACTTGGCAAGTCAGAAAGTGTCGATTCTTACAGGTGGCAGGAGGTGTACAGGAAAAATAGGGTGGTCTGCCTCTACCACAAAAAAAAATGAGCGTCATATATGGCCTAACATGTGCTAAAAATAGTGTAAAACAACATTCAAACAAACAATTTCGACAAAAAACATTTATCGAAATTTTATCTGTTCGCCTAGTGCCAAAGTTTTGTATTTAAACATTTTGTGTTTTAAAGGGACACGCGACAATCTTGAAGTGGTTATCAAGCCCTTGAAATTAGCATCTAAAACTATTTATCCAGTATCCGTTTGACTTTATAACGCATTTAATTAAAATTTTGATTTTTCATTTTTTTTCGTCTTACTCTACCATAGGTTTAAATACATTATACCGTAGGTGCAATATAAGCAACTGTTAATGAAATGGACAAAAAAAATAATTGTTTTTAACTTTTCTTATAATTTATATTAATGATTGAACAAATACAAGTTGTGAAGAAAAACTAACGGTGATGTCCTCAGTTTTTAAAAAATCTAAATTGTTGTGTGTCCCTTTAAATACAAATACACCATTTTCTGTTTCAAATAAGTTTCAACTATTTTGAATATAAATGCGACATTTTGTGAAGCATTTTGTATTTCAGATAGTATTATATATTTTATATTAAGGGTAACGGGTTAACATTCCATTCATGACAGTCTTAGATTTAATATTTAAATTATAAATGTAAAAAGTGCAGATATTGTTTTAAATTTAAATAGAATACACGGGGATTCATTTAAAAATAAGATACTTTTTTAGGAATATGATCGTCATTCTACAGCAAAGTCATGGTATTACAATGAAAATATATTTCACTAAATGTTCAATAAATGCTTTTTTACACCTTCAAAAAAAATATTTATTAATAAAAATTCTTTTGTATCCAAAAATAAAAAAAAATAAAAATTGTCATTAAATCTTTTGTATAACACTAATAATAAAAAAAAATTATATAGTGCCTGTTTTTTCAATGGCATGATTTGTTATTTTCCGCTACTGTACTGTACTCTGATAGAATTCCGTATTAAAATATGGATTTTTGGGACTCGGTACATAAAAGCTATATTTTTTCATTATTGTACTGGAATCCCAAAAATCACCTTCAAAATATGGATTCTGTCTGTCAGGTACTCTTGTCCAATAGAATTCTTATGGATGTGGCCGTAGGTATACAGTACTGGTTCTAACCAGGAAAAATGGGATGGTCTGCCTCTACCACAAAACAATGTCCATCATATATTACCTAACATGTGCTAAAAATGACGTAAAACACCAAACAAACAAAAATTCTGAACACTGTTATGTGTTGCAAGTTGAGCATATTTAGTTAGATAATTTCATAACTTCAGTTTGATCATAATTTAGATAATCATAAAATTGGGCATTGAGATTCCATTCAGTAGTCACACTCATCTGAAATTATCTTGACAAAATCTCAGGTATTGGTAAAATAGAATACATTTTGGAGATTTTAAGAATCCATCATGGCTATCCTTGTGAGATATAATCTCACCCGAGGGTCAGAATTGTAACCAGGGACAATTATGCACTTAGTACAGGCATACTTCATGACTATTTGATTTTAGGCTAGAAAAAGGCGATGTCACCAACGTGATGTTTCATGTAAGAGTCGCATGTCATGTAAGATTATAAGAATCTTTCATGGGTATCCAGTGAAGATAGAAATTCCAACCCGAGGTATAAATGTTTTTATCGGAACCGAGGCTCTGCTGAGGTTCCGATTAAAACACTTATACCAAGGGTTGGAATTCCCTATCTGAACCAAATACCCATGATAGATTCTTTTTCTTGCATATCAGAGACATGTTTTGCGGCAACGCCGCCATCTACTAACGTTTTGCATATTTTCCTGCATACCGGATGTTGGCGCGCCTGAATTTTATCTCGACCCTAGGGTGAGATGGAAATATCTAGCCCCGGTAAAATGGCGGATATCCTTGTCCGGTATGCAAGAAAAAGTTATCTTGCAATGGGAAAAACTCTATCTCACGTAACTAGAAATGGAAGAAAATCAGATTCACACATGGTGAATGACGCTCACACTCCCATAATGAAACATGAAACTAGAAGATTAAAGGGTCTCACAGCAATCTTGGAGTTTTTATCAACTATTAAAGTGTGTGTTATTCTAAGTCCCTCTGCCTTCTAACCATTAGGACATCCTAAAAATATAGGCACAATAGTCTGGACTGAATCAGCCATTAAGATTACACCTCCATTTATAAATCCAGTATCTGGTGCAAAGAATAGGGCCACTGCAGATCCCGTTGGAGGGGTAGGCAGAAGGGTAAAACACCCCTCAAATTCATGTTCATTTTATCATTTTTTGTTCATGCTCATTAAAGGTCTTCATCATGACCCTGCATTGTTTCAGGTGCCATCTCGCTCAAATCACTAGAGCAGTGGCAGAAAAACAATAAACGTGGCTCCAGCGTAAATGGAGTGTCTACAATGGAATTTGCAGCAACTCTGCAGTTCTGCAGGTGAGAAGGTTCTAGGCCCATTCTGCATATTTTATCTCGATGTACATGGAGGATGAGCCTGGCATGTTCATTCCTGTTAGGCGCCATAATACCTTTTATGTGTTGGTGCGACGTAAACCCCAGTTCAATTCATTATTCTACCATAGGTTGATATTTTTGGTCCGGTATAATCAACATATGGTAATAAGCAAAACAATCGGCTTTGAAGCATTCAAATAATTACTATTAATGATTTGCAAGTACTGGTATGTATTTCATTTAGAAACACCGGACACCAAGTACCGGTATGTATTTCATTTAGAAACACCGGACACCAAATGTTTTAAAACAAATCAAGATTGCTGTGCTGTGTATCCCTTTAAACATTCAATTAATGTTAATATAGAGGGCTGACCATGAAACTTATAAACTGTATATTAATAATAGAGGGCTGACCATGAAACTTACAAACTGTATATTAATAATAGATAAGATACAATGGTTTTGTGTTGACCCCTCAATATATTCATCTAAGATGTTGCTTAATGATGTATGTTTGCATTTTACTGGGCTGATTTTGTTTGGCTTTATGTTTTATGCTTCCTACATGTCCTATAGTTAAACAATAATAATTAATATGTATTTGAAATTAATTGCCCCGTGTGGTTCCTGGGTGCCCCCGTTTGGTCACAGGGCAAAGAATAGGGCCACTGCAGATCCCTTTGGATGGGTAGGGAGAGGGTTAGAATCCCCCCAAATTCATGTTCATTTTATCATTTTTTGTTCATGTTCATTAAAGGTCTTCATCATGATCCCTGCATTGTTTCAGGTGCTATCTCGATCGCATCAAAAGAGCGGTGGCAGAAAAACAATAACGTGGCTCCAGCGTAAATGGAGTTTCTACGATAGAATTTGCAGCAACTCTGCAGTTCAGGGTGAGTAGGTTCTAGGCCCAATTTCCATATTTTATCTCGATGTACATGGAAGATGAGCCTGGCATGTTCATGCCTTTTAGGCACCATATAACCTTTTCATGTGTTGGTGCACCTTAAAACCCCAATTCAATTCAATTCAATTGAAATGAATTAATATTTTGCATTCGAAAACGGCTATTTACACAATGTATATAAACATGTTGTTTGTTTGCCAAATTGTTTGTTTGCCAAATTCAGATTGAATTGCAAGTTTGTGTGTTTATCAATACACAATTATGTTATCCCTTTTATTGGGCTGGGTGACTGTGAAAGTATCTGAGACACAGACACTTCTTGTTTTGTACCCAGCCTTAAATGTGTTTTACCTCATAATTTCTGTTGTAAACTTGTTATTTTTGTCTTTAACAATTGTGCTTCTGAGCGATTTTAATGGTGCATACATATTACTATTCTATTAAAAAGATACTCAAGCTTACTTGTGTTTTATTTGTTTATTCTTAACCAAGTATTTCATGAATTAAACGGATGGTTTGTGTTAGCTTGACTGTCACAATTTATTTCAGTAATAAATAACTCATTATTAAGCCCCGCCATGAAAGTGGGGCTGGCATACAGTGCATTGGATCGGTATTAAAGAATAATTTTCTGTTTAAGTTTTAATTTTCTCAGCTCATGTATTTTAGATTATATTAAAATATTCCAGGCTTGAAGTTATATCATATAAACGTACATTAATGCTGCAGTGAAATAATTTTGTGCATTTTTGCATGTAAAATATTTCACTAAGTGCCTAACCTCTCAGAAAAAATGATTCCTTGCTACCCAAATGAAATGTGTTTTTGAAACAAAACATTCATACTGACACAATAAACTGAGATATAAATATTTGCTGTTATAGCAAATGTTAGAGACAAAAGTCAAAATATAATCATCAGTTAAGTTAACTTGTTAAAGTTTGGCACTTCTAGGAATTGAATGAAATTTTGTAAATATTGGTGAAAAAAAAAATATTTAAAAATTCACAATTATAGATATAATTTCAGAAATGTTGGTATCATAAAACTAGATCAAACTAATAGACATTTCCCTTTATTTAATTTAGACAGTTAACCCAAGTGATTCTATACCCCTAACCCACTGTATAGTGTTATCCTTGTCCGTCCATCTGTACATATGAACAAGTTTTACATTCAAGTTTTTCTGCTGTAGTTTTTTCAAACTTCACACATGTTTATATCTATATTACAGCATTATGTTCCTAACAAAAGTAGGTCAATATAGATGAACTTGACCTCCTTTTTGGTCTTCAAGGCTTAAGTTACATTAAAGTATTATTTTATGTTACTGGCAGTGCTCAAGCCTGCCAGGCTGTACACACGTCAGCATTAATAGGTAATATAAGTAAAACACAAAGATGATCATATATATATGAATAAAAAGGGCATCCACGTCCACTTCTGTTTTTAGCTCACCTGAGCCGAAGGCTCAAAGGTGAGCTATTGGGATCACTCTTCGTCCGTCGTCCGTCGTCCGTCGTCCGTCGTTAACTTTTGCTTCAAATAACTTCTCCTCAGAAAGCGCTTGACCAATTTTGACCAAACTTCACGTGGATGATCCTTAGGTGAATGCTTTTTAGATTTGTTAAAATTAGGTCAGCGCGACATCCAAGATGGCCGCCATTACCATATATGGTTGAAACTTTAAAAAATCTTCTTCTCAAGAACCGCTGGACAGATTTCGACAGTTTTTCTTTTAAAATGATTGCCAACGTCTAGACTATCAAGTTTGTTCTAATGAAGTCCCCGGGGTCAAAAATGGCCATGCCCCAGGGGTCCAAAGTTTGTATATTGAGATTTTGCATGTTTTTCATATAGACATATAGGAAAAAACTTTAAAAAATCTTCTTCTCTGAAACCACAAGGCACAGAGGTCTCATATATTACATGTAGCATCAGCTTATGGTCCTCTACTAAGTTTGTTCAAATGGTGACCCTGGGGTCAAATTTGTCCCCGCCCCGGGGGTCACAGTTTTACATAGACTTATATAGGAATTTTTTTTTAAAAATCTTCATCTCGGAAACTGCAAGAGCCAGAGGTTTGATATTTTGCATTTACTATAAGCTTATGGTCCTTTACCAAGTTTATTCAAATGGTGACCTAGGGGGTCACATTTGGCCCCGCCCAGGGGGTCACAGTTTTACATAGGCTTGTATAGGGAAAAACTGAAAAAAAATCTTCTTCTCTGGAACCAAATGGCACAGAGCTCTCATGTATTACATGTAGCATCAGCTTATGGTCCTCTACTTAGTTTGTTCAAATGGTGACCCTGGGGTCAAATTTGTCCCCGCCCCGGGGGCCACAGTTTTACATAGACTTGTATAGGAATTCTTTTTTAAAAATCTTCTTCTCGGAAACTGCAAGAGCCAGAGGTTTGATATTTTGCATTTACTATAAGCTTATGGTCCTTTACAAAGCTTGTTCAAATGGTGACCCTGGGGTCATATTTGGCCCCGCCCCAAGGGTCACATGTTTTACATAGACATGTATAGGGAAAAACTTAAAAAATCTTCTTCTCTGAAACTGCAAGAGCCTGAGGTTTAATATTTTGCATTTGCTATAAGCTTATGGTCCTCTACCAAGTTTGTTCAAATGGTGACCCAGGGGTCACATTTGGCCCCGCCCCGGGGGTCACAGTTTTATATAAACTTATATATATAGGAAAAAAACTATCTTCTCTGAAACTGCAAGAGCCAGAGGTTTAATATGTTGCATTTACTATTAGATTATGGTCCTCTACCAAGTTTGTTCAAATGATGACCCAGGGGTAAAATTTGACCCAACTCCGTGGGTCACAGTTTTACATAGACTTATATAGGAAACACATTCAAGTCTTCTTTAGGAGGTTTAATATTTTGCATTTACTATACTCTTATGGTCCTTTATCAAGTTTGTTCAAATGGTGACCCTGGGTTCACATTTGGCCCCGCCCCAGTGGTCACGTTTAACATAGACTTGTATAGGGAAAAACTTAAAAAATCTTCTTCTCTAAAACCACAAAGCACACAGCTCTCATATAATTATTACATGTAGCCCTGGGGTCACATTTGGCTCTGCCCAAGGTGTTATTCTCTAGCACCTTCATTATATATTTGATCTTTACCAAACTTTGTCAGTGTCTTAAACTGTCTATATCAATGTTGTTATACACAACAGAGCCCACATTTCTTGAACAACCTTAACCAAACTTGCACAGATTGTATATGACCATAAGATTTCGAAGAAGTTCGATAATGTGCCAGTACTCATATGATCGCTTTAAGGCCATCTTGGCCCTGGCCCTCTTTTATTGGTTCAAATTAACTCAGGTGAGCGATATAGGGCCATGATGGCCCTCTTGTTTTTAATAGTATAAGTCGATAATGTATATGTATATGTATTAAGTCAATCAAAATGCAGAAAATGTACAAGGTGCATTATTTCAAGTAGCAATCACGACATGACTTTGTGACTAAATGTAATGTCAATAAATACTGAAAAGGGGATCCCTTGGAAGCAACAAACACAAACAAGAGATAAAAGCAGCAGACTCGGTTTTATTGAGACTGTTCATGAGAGGTAATGTTAAGTGCAACACATGTGACGCTACCTAGCACTGGCTTCAGCAATATTGTTCTTTAAAGCCACAAAGGTTGGGCTTGATTGGGAAAGTTAACCATACAAATGTTTTTCTCCTGCATGAATACATGAAAGTCGAGCAGGACATGTAGTACTTACAGAACACAGTTAATCAAACACACACTTTCAAAACAAAACAAAAACTAAAAGTATAGATAAAAGAAACAAAATATGCAACACCACAAACATAAAGGGGTTAACAATAGGTGTACCACCTTGGAACGAACAGTGGCAAAGGGGCTGCTGGGGATTTAAACCAGGTTCTAGGGTGCACCAAACCTCACTCTTACTTTAGTATTATCAAAATTAAACGGGACAGTGTAAGTAAAGAAATCCCCACCAAGTTATATCCTCTAAATAAAAACTAGGCAGTATGTATAGGCAATATACTGAGTAAAACACACAGATGATCATGTATATATGAATATAACAAAAGTCGAGACATCAACAAAGCAATTTTCAACTAGTTGACAGAAGCAGTAGAATCCAAAGCAACCATGTAATTAAGGGCAATACAGTATTAAAGACAAACATTCAACCTTACCATCCCTTTCAAGATTTAGGTTGACGTCATCATAGGGTCACACTGTGTCCAGTCATCGCACATTAAAGCAGGAAAGCATACTGGCGAACTGTAAATGCTAGTAACGTTGCAAAATGATAGGGTCATAACCTATTAGTTTTTTAATAAGCGTTCTGACCTTTTAATAAATATTGTATGAAAGTGACCGTGATCAAAGGTGTTGCGAGGTTTATAAATTGCGTCACCGGTAGAAGTCCGGCTGTGATAGTCCTTGTCGCAGATTCTATATGTTAAAAGTAGATAAATATTACCATAATACAAATTTGCAAATGTTTTTCGAAGTAGCTCTGATGGAGTAGCTTCTTGGTTATACAAAGGTTACGAATGTGCTCATCACTACAAGCTCTAGAAAAACGAATAAGTTGAGAAACAGTTATACCCATAATAAGCTGCTCGGGAAACACCCCCTTCTAAATGGAGATATTAAACGGTGGGGATAATAAACAATGTCAAACTGTTTTCACATATTGTGTTTATTAATTTTCCATTTTCAATCGAGGGATATAAATCGAGAAAAAATGTGACAGTATCAAACATATTCACTTTTTGAGTTGAAGTTCTTTAGGATAGATATTATTGACGATATGTCATCCAGATACAGAGCGGTGTTTATATGACATTGCCGGAATATCTCGTGAAAGACTTGCCATCATTGAAATAGCAATGCAAAAACAAATATGAGAGAAAAGTTGACATGAATTTCATCTATTACATTGATCTACCAGGAAATTTAAAGTTGTATACATGTTCAACCTGTTCCTTGTTGGTTACCTAATACGATCTCTGTACTGCCCAGAGTTGCATCTAGTCCATTTATCTACCAGGGCATTTAAATATATTCTCAACCCGGTCCTTGGTGTTCACCTTATATTGTTATTCTCCCACCAACGAGTTGCATATATTCCACTGATCTGTTCATTCTCAACCCGGTCTTTGTTTTTACAGTCCTACATGCGAGCTTAAACTGTTCTGTTGATCATTCTCAACCCGGTCCTTGTATTCACAGTCCTACCAGCGAGCTTCAACTATTCTGTTGATCATTCTCAACCCGGTCCTTGTATTCACAGTCCTACCAGCGAGCTTCAACTATTCTGTTGATCATTCTCGACCCGGTACTTGTTTTTACAGTCCTACATGCGAGCTTCAACTATTCTGTTGATCATTCTCAACCCGGTCCTTCTATTCACATACCTACCTGCGAGCTTCAGCTAGTATGCTGATCATTCTGAAACTTGTCCTTGATGTTCTCCCAATACCGTCACTGTCCTACCCACAGCTGCATTTATTCCGTTGATCTAAAGCTCTGTATAGTCTCTATGTTTTGGCTAGAAAGTATTTTACTTTAGGTGCATGCATTTTTTTCTAAATTTGAAAATCCAGTTGTTTGTATAGATATATGAATATACTAAATGTAAAATGTTGTGGCGGTTTTCTGCTTTGTGCTGTATTAGGACAGGGAGTAAGTATACGGGGAGGAGAAACGGATCGTTTTGCCCTTTTATTTTGTCGCGCGTGTGTTTCACTACTGCGTGAAAATGACTACTTCCGGTTGTTTCGCGCGCGTGTGAAAAACAGCAAATTCTTATAAATTATTACACTTACAAACTCAATAAAGGTGCGAAATGTAAACATAAGTATTATTTATTCACACTGTGTCCTCTGATACAGAGCGTGTATTTGTTTGCATGTATAAAAGCACATTTTACCAGACGGTTCCGTGTAACAAAGATGGCGCCACTCTGCGCCAAATAAAAAATGGTGACAGTGTATAGCTATTGCAAACGAGATACGAGACTACGGGTTATTTAGGCATTAATAATAACAAAAAGTGAATAGTAGACGTTTATGAACCCGTTTCTCCTCCCCTTATACTTACTCCCTGATTAGGATAGTACCTTTAATAAACGTGTTCCAGCGGCAAAGATGAAGTGAGGCCAGATATATTTAAAGTAAGTACAAAAGTAAAATGTGTCGTCCTCTTCATTGTTTTCACCAGTTTTCATCAAAATTGCTTTAGTTGTATCATTGTCATTGTGATGTTGGTTTTTGTTAAGATCAAAATCTCCAATGTAGCCTACTCCAGTACATGTGTCAATGTGTTGTTAACTGATTGAATTTACCAAATTGAGAAAATTATCTTAAAGTCAGTCTAAACGTGTAATGGGTCGTCTCTCTTTATTGTTTTCATCATCAGCAATAAAAAATGAATACGTTTTCATCGATTGTTGATTTTAAAAAATCAAAGTCTAATAACAAATTAAACTTATTGCATTACATATTATATGTGGTTTAGTTAATTGCAATAAATTAATTTGTCAGTTGACAAAAGTCAAGTGAGAAAAAATGTTCAAAATTATGCATCGTTCCTTTAGGTTTACTAACACCAATTGCAATAATATAACTACAAAATGTGTCCATGGGACACGGATACCCCCACTAAAAACAATCGGCAAAAAACGTAAAAAGGCCGTACCTCCGGTAAAACAAAATGGATTTTGAAGCCAAATCGATTGCACATTTTGACATAAGCTTCCTGCAAAGTTTCGAAACAATCAGTTGAAAACTGTGAGAGGAGATAAACATACAAGATATTTTAACGTAAAAATTGACGAAAAAGGGCTTATCTCCGGTAATACAAGGTGGATTTATATACACATTTTTTTGACATCATAGGTAAGCATCCTGTAAAATTTCGAAACAATCGGTTGAAATCTGTGGAAGGAGATAGACACACACATTTTTCCGGAAGGACGGACAGACGGTTATAAGTTATCCGTTATTTTTTGTTGGAAATGGGTATTACCAGTAAAAATATCCTATTTCTATTCGATTTTGTTGTATGTATACGAAGTGTACTCATAGGTTTTATTGGAGTATTGGTGAATAGTTTTCAAATTTTCGAATCAATGCATACATTGTGTGAGCAACTATCAATAAAAACAGCTGTACCATTGACCTGTTTAATAAACCAAAAAGAACTTTCTTACATGTCATCTGACCCTATCTTTCCTGGTGATGTTTTGAAAAAAAAATCTCTATATGAAAATTACACTGCTGCAGTATCCATACTCAAGTTAAAGTTGCAGCAAATCATTAGTATTGACATTTCAACATTGGTGTCAATGGGGAAAATAATTGTGGTTTCATAAAAGTAAATCGGCTCGAGTTGTTTGTTTTGTTTGAATGGTGTTTTACGTCATTTTAACACATGTTAGACCATATTTGACGGTGATAATGTATGTGATAGAGGCAGACCATCACATTTTTCCAGGGTAGAATCGAGCCCCGTTCCCATATGTAAGGCCCGACTGCATAAAACCTCTACGTATATGTGAAGGAATAGCATTTCTATATCTAAGTGTTAGCCGTAGAAGCACAACTACGCATTAATGGTTATTCAATCGAGCTCAGGGTTAAAAAAAAAAGTGAAACTGATTAAAAATGTGGTAACTCCAAACGTCCTCCAGGTGTGGAAGGTGGAGCACCAAATTAAATATTTCGCTCTTGAAAGTCGTCAATGTGTTGGAGCATAGGTCATATCGAATATTTATCGCCTGTCAGCCACTCTTGGAATCTGTCTGTCAAAAATACGTTACTTTTAATTTTAACTTTTTAAAATGCTAATTATTGGAAGTGGCTGTTCTGAGCTCTAGTTGGCGTGAAAGATGCCAATTCGTGTTTTATTATTTTTTTTGTTTATTGAGTTCGGTGCCAGTAGTTTGATAAAGTGGGAAAGCGGCTAATATTTAGGTCAATCGCTTTTTGGTATTGGAAACTTAAGTATAAATTGGTTTGTATTTAGGTCTACACCTTGTAATTTTTGGCTGAGAACTAAGTAGGAAACGGACAGCGCATATTTAAGTACTTGTAATTGTTGAAATGAGGTAGATCTGATATGATTTGAATGGTGTTTAACGTCATTTTCAGGACATTTGTTAGGCTATGTATGACAGTGGATTTTTAATGGTGGAGGCAGACCACCCTCGTATTCCTGGGTAAAAACCAGTACTGTATCGACAATTTCTCGCTTGCAAGTCGAGCTTTCGAAACGAAGTTGAAAAATGGCTTATTATTTAGTTCAACAGCCTTGTTTTGGTATTACTAGTTTGAAAGGTTTACATCATAGGTTTGAACATATTTTATTTCAAATATATACAATACACACTGTTTGTTTACATTTTTGGCATTAGGCATGATATCAATTGCCAATACTATATACACACTCAACTATTGAAATTCCTTTTATTTATTTTAAATGCATGGTCCATCGTCTGATGGTTTTGGCGTACAAATATGTCAAGAGTCTATATATATATTCAAATATATCTGAACATATCCAGGTCGTTGAATGCTCGTTTTGTGGAAATGTCGTTCACGTTTTAATTTGTATTTTAGTGCAAAATCGAACCTTGCAGTCCAATCATAAATATACAAAACTTGTTTATAATTGAGCAAGGAGACGTTGTTGGTGTCTGTGGGTAGTAAATATTGCGTGCATGTTCGCATTGACAAAAACTGCATTCATTTTTTTATATTTTTTTCATTTTTGATAAAGAACGAGCCTTTATTTCCATACCCTTCACATGTCAACACCGCCGCGTTCATGATGTGTGTAATTTCACGGCCAATGACTAGTCATATATGTTGAATTAATTGAGCAAAAGTCAAATCAGTACATCCATGAAAAGAATAAATTCAAAATGTAATCAAACATTCAAAATTTCAACAACGCGTTGCTGTTGGAATATTAAATTTATTCGGGGTCCTTCTTATTAAAAGTGTCTTCTTCGTCGGCTATCGACCGAGTAACAACTCAGGACTATATGACGTTGCACGTTCCCCTCAAATTAAAGGGACACACGGCAATATCGATTATTTTCTAAACTCGAGAAGTTCCCGTTCGTTTTCTATATAACCTACATATTTACAAATAATTTTATTGAATATTTTATTTATGTTTGAACATATCCAATTGTTGATTAAATTGCTCCAATACTAATACATATGGTAAAATAATAAAGAAAACAGGATACTCCAAATTGTATTACAATGTATTCAAATAAATGCAAACGGGTTAAAAATTAAAATAATCCTGGATTCATAATTTGAGGTGTTTATTTTATTGTCTTAAGGCCACACTCAAATAAACCGGGCCTTACGGGATTCTGTGTTTGGTGCAATATGCAGAGGGACCTAGAACCTTATATTTTAATGTCTGACAAATACTTCAAAATTGCCGTATGTCCCTTTAACTCTCACGATTTATTATTTTTTCATGAACTAGTCTCACGTTTTCAAGTTGTTAAGGTCCGTGTGATAAACACATGCGAACACGTCTTGCTGTCATAAACGAAAATGAAGTGAAGTTCCTAAAAATATTATCATCTCTAAGCCAAAATTATTCAAATTTCGAGTTTTAAGTTTGCAGTTGTTTCAGGGTTTCTTGATCTATCCCAACTGTGGTGACTGCTTCGGCATTTCTTGGTCTATCCCGAATGTGGCATTTGCTTTGGCTTTCTTGGTCTATCACAAAAGTGACAATTGCTTCTGGGTCTATCCGAACTGTGGCAATTGCTTCGAGGCGTTTCTGGGTCTGTCCGAACTGTGACAATTGCTTCGGCGTTTCTTGGTCTATCCATCTGTTGCAATTGCTTCGGCGTTTCTTGGTCTATCCAAACTATTGCAACTGCTTCGGCGTTTCTTGGTCTATCAAAATGTGACTATTGCTTCAGAGTTTCTTGGTTTACCCGAATGTAACAACTGCTTCGGCGTTTCTTCGTCTATACCAGTTGCTTGGTCTTTCTTGGTCTATCCCAACTTTGAAAATTGCTTCGGCTATTCTTTGTCTATCTCACCTTTGCAAGTTGCTTCAGCGTTTCTGGATCTATCCGAATTGTGGCAATTGCTTCGACTTTTCTTGGTCTATCCCAACTGTGGCAATTGCTTCAGTGTTTCTTTGTCTATCCCATATGTGACTTGGTCTATACCAACTATGGTAGTTTTATTTTTGAGATGTGCGTACATTTCAAATAAAGTCAAGCATGCAAATCTAACATTTCTTGTTGTATTCGTGCGCGTCTTTGTTAATTGACATCCGCACAGTGGTCGATTCTTATCGGGGTTAATTTCCAGTTTTACTCGAATTTAATTTTTATGTGCACATTTCCATATTGTAAATCTATTCAGTTTTTACCCTCACAAAATTAATATTTCTTCTAATTTATTCATTTGCTTTTAAAAATACAAAAGAATAACCAATTGTATTGTCAATCACATTTCCAAAATTATTATTTTTAAACGTCTTTAGCGTTAAGCAGACGTCAAATTTTAAGTTAAGATAGCCCCTCGTTTGATCTTGTTTGTTCTGCAGAAGAATATGGACTTTCCAAACGACTGGGGCCGTGATTTATTCGCATTGAAATTTTGACGAATAGATCTTCCCTGACATGCATTTTTTATGAATAAGTGTTTCCTGGATGCAAATTTATGCTATTTAAGTGTTTATACCACTCCGCCAAGGAGAATTCGCCTGTCAATGGTGCTTTAATGAGTTTTCAAACATCGGTATTCATCGGTACGGGTGAACAAGGACAGACGACGGTTGAGAAATACATGCATAATAAGCTGATAACGTGTGCAAAATACATAAAAAGAGTACCCGACGTCAAGACGGTTCTGTACTGACGGATACTGACATAGCCATACTAGTAGGAATTTGCACTCGGTTTATAATTGCATTCGCAAACACACGTGGTTGCTTGTCCTTAAAATGCAATTTATTATAGAGACTGTTGAAAGCATATAACAGTGATATATGTGTATGCATTGACTACTGGACCTACTGCTGTGGCTTTTTGTGAGTCTTATGACACGGCTGTGGCAGTCGGTTAAGAATCAATTGCTCAATATTTTAACATTGTGAACAGTCATATGTATATTTATATTGTATAGTCTCTTGTAATTCTAAAAAGAATGACACAGTTGTATTTTATGAATTGTTGTCTTGTAGATGATATTGTACTGTAATGAGACCTAAATAAACTATTAAATAATATGACACACCTGATTCACAAGTATTCAAATATGTCCTGAGATCATCATTTATATCATTGATATCAACACTCGCGTATTTGTTAAGCGTATCAAATATATCACTGATATCAACACTCGCATTGTTAAGCGTATCAAGTACTCGCATTGTTAAGCGTATCACATATATCATTGATATCAACACTCGCATTGTTAAGCGTATCAAATATATCATTGATATCAACACTCGCATTGTTAAGCGTATCATTTATATCATTGATATCAACACTCGCATTGTTAAGCGTATCAAGTATATCGTTGGTATCGACAATTCAGTTTATACTGCCGAGAGCTCAACAATACAGTGGAAAAGCTTAATAAATATACAAAGATGCCTGTACTAATACAATTGTTGAGCTTGGCTATTATACAATTGAGATATCAAGAAATCAATTGATAATCTCAGCAGTTCATTGAATGAACTCATTAATTATGTAAATGAATTGCTATATTCCATAATAAAACAGAACAGAACAGAACATGCTTTTATTCAGACTTAAACTATACAGTTTTTCGTCTACAACATATTGCAGTGTACAAATAAAGTCAGAAAAACATTACACAAAGCATATACAAATACACAACTAGATCAATATATGTACATATAGGATGGTTTTCCTTTAATTTTGGACAGTTTTACTTCTTAGTTTAAGAACATTGATGTGAGCAGTTACTTACTAGTTAACGTAGTTTACCCTTTTGCGATAAAAAACTTCAATACATTTAAAAACACATGGATTTCTTCTAAAATAACGTTGACATATCTATTTCGTAATTCATTGTACTTGTATTTATTGCAAAACTTTCTTTCGTTTCTCTCAATTCTACTGGATCCATATCCTCCCGTCTCAGTTCGCAGGCTGAAATCAATACTAGAAGTGTTGATCTCCACAATTGTATAATTGATATATTTATGTTCAGCATTGATATCAAAATGTAAGTTTTGAGCTTGTCGATTATATTTTTAAAAATAATGTTTGGTCTCAAAAATTGAGTTCTTGAGCTCAAATGTTAAATCGCTGAGCTTGTCAGTCGGAATTGCTGAACTCGTCAATTGTATAATTGAGCTCAACAGTTCTAGTATTGATATCAAAAAAGTAAGTGTTGAGTTTATCGATTATTAGTACAGGGATTGATGCACTATTTTCAAACAGATTTATTTAAAAGGGCACTGAAAAAATTGCAAAACGCTGAAAGAATTATCAAAATACAATGAAAAATAGAGGAGATATGACCTAAATAAAATATGGTTTGGTCTCAACAATTAAACTGTTGGGCACAAATAATTGATCGTTGAGCTGAGCAGTTCATTACTGAACTCGTCAGTTCTATTATTGAGCTCAACAGTTATTTTTAATATATTGTTTAAAATAAGAAGTATATTATAATGTACTTTACATATGACCAACGTTCACAAATCAAATAGTCCTGCTTTACCGCAATATATATTATAATCTGCCAAAAATCGTTAAATTATCGTTAAATACATGTTATCATACTCTTCTCATAGTATATGTGTGTAACTGTTGCCGCCAAATGTATTGGTGATGAACATGTATATATGTTTGAGCCTGAATTAAAAAAAAAATAGGAAAAAATGAAACTCATTGGCTTCATGAGGTCAACAATTCACTGGATGACCTCAATAAGTATATTAAACGCATCAATGAATCGTTAATATCATAAATGGAATTGTTACATAAATAAAAGAACTGACCAGCTCGCCAACTGAATTAATAATGTCAGTAATAGAACTGTCGGTGTCTTTACGTGAATCGTTGAGCTCAAAACATATGTTAATGATATCAACAATTCAGTTGAAGTAATGCGCCCGATAATATAATACATACATAAGCTGAACGATGGAAGTGTTGATATCAATGATATACTTGTTGATATAACAAACAGAATAGCTCAGTAAGTATTTGGTGAGCTCATAAAATAATTGAGCATATGGTAATTTGGCTTTCAGTGGAGGCGACAAGGCTGAACAGTTTGCTCCTTTAGAAACAAAATGCAAATCAGCTTCGCTTCTTTGGGGAAAAACAGAGTGTCCGAGCCCGGGATAGTAAAGACGTTGCGTCTAAAACTGTCTCGTCTCTCGCCGCTGCGCTTCGAATCCCACTGGGAGCTCGACTTGTCAAGTAATAAGAACGTGTCGATTCTTACGGATGGCGGAAGGTATACAGTATAAGAAAAATGGGGTGGTCTGCCTCTACCACAAACATTGTCGACCATCATGTATGGCATAATATGTGATAAAAATACGCAAAACACCATTCAAACAATTAAAAAAAAGGAGTAGTGCCACAATGACGACATAGTCACACACACACACACACACACACACACACACACACACACACACACCTGATTAACTTATGAATGATGAGCCAGCCTCCATATGTGTGCTCGTTTATTAGGTTGTCGTGTCAACGTCACATAGTCATGAATTTAATATTGTTGGAGATTATATCTTTTTGTCTCTTTTTTTATAAACTAAATGAAGTATTGCAGATTTGACGAACAACGTCATAATTTTTAAACACGTAACTGTGAACACCGCTAGATGGCGTGCGCAAGAAACATCGTAAAAATGCGCTAATTATTAAGACACTAGTCATCAGCGATACAACTGCTTTAAATGATGAAGATTATTATAAAATTGCGAAATTAATTGTTTTCTAATGTCGTGGTGGGAACGGCTTGAGTATTTCATTCCCATAAAGTTTTAGCAAATTACTTGAGGCCACTATTATACTTCAGCAGTTTCAATATTTCGGCGTTTCATTATTTTTTATGGCATTTTTATGAATTTTGCTGGTTATTAGACAAAATAAAACGGGTTTATTCTTGTGGAAAGGAGTGCCTCTTTTAATTAGTACTTAATGTGTAGAAGTTAGTTATAAAATCGAGCAAGTATTAAGCCTGTTTCAATACTCCAGAGAGAGGAGAGGGTAGTCAGGGATTTCAAACTGCCGGATGCACAACTCGAACCCTTGTCCGCATTGAGGCATTAATAGACGCGCGCTTAACCTCTTGACCATTGGAGATTCCAATATAATAAACAGATCTTAGGGAAAAAATAAACAAACCCGTCTTTATGCTACATTTGAATCAGATAATGACAGATTTCACAGATGGTCTGCGAGTGACCTTATCTCTTCTAAATACTCAGGCATTATTGTCGTCTGTTATGTTTCATTCATTGCGCGACAATTTCCGCAGGGAACTTTCTCCCATCCTGGTCAAGGCCTTTCCGGAAACTTCTCGATAATCAACTGAAAAGAAAGTTTCAAATCGGCTTTAAAATTTGTCAACATTTCAATCAGATTTACAAACGGTTGTCACGTGCAATGTCGTTAAGTTACACGTCAACAACACGCATGCGTAGCCCCGCACGCGCGATTCTGTGAAACACGTGTCTTCCTTTGCAGACGACATTATGCATATGCCGAAAGACAGCTCTTGTGAAAATCTCCGTTTTGCTACTATTCAAAAAGTTGACTTTATGCTTTTATCATAACTCATAAAACTAACTAGGCATTAATAAAGCTTGTCGGAAATTATCAATTTCAAAGGAAACATTGCGACATCGTCTTTAATTATGATTCGCATTTGTTCATCGAGCCTAATTTACGCTTAAAGCAGAATAAAATATTTGAAGTGCAACGCACCTCCATTGTTTTCTTTCAATACCAGAACAAAAATATATCCAAGCCTAACTAGAAATTATAGTTCACCAAAAACATGACAAAAATGGAAGACACGTTTGGTGTCAAAGCATGTTTCTTCATGTTTTACTCAAAATAGTTTAAACGATATTGTGACAATATATATATGTAATATATTATTTTTTATTTATTATTATTACTATTATTATTATTATTATTATTGTTATTATTATTATTATGATATTGTTATTATTATTATTATTATTATTATTATTATTATTATTATTATTATTATAATTATTACTACTATTATTATTATTATTATTACTACTATTATTATTATTATTATTATTATTATAATCATCATCAGCAGCAGCATTATTATTATTATTATTAGTAGTAGTAGTTGTAGTGGTAGTAGTAGTAGTAGTAGTAGTAGTAGTAGTAATAGTAGTAGTAGTAGTAATAGTATTAGTAGTAGTAGTAGTAGTAGTAGAAGAAGTAGTAGTAGTACTTTTAGCAGCAGCAGCAGCAGCAGAAGCAGAAGCAGCAGCAGTAGTAGTAGGAGTAATTATAATAATACAATTGCTTGTTACAGTACATCTTATTTATATTTATATTATTATAAAGGTACGTTTTTATTTGTGTACCTTTAATAAGTTCATGATACCGTAAATGCACTATATAGGTAATGTTTGTATATATTTAGCATTTATTTGTTCATATTATATATTTTAAATGAATATACCATTATACGTTCATTTTATTTATTATATATTATTACGGTATTATTATGTATTTGTGTAACATTTTATAAGTTCGCGATACTGTGAATTTATTATGCTTATATATATATATATTTATTTATTTATTATGTACGTAATTATGCATATATATATATATATATATATACATATAGCGTTGGTTGCATTTATTTTTTATTTATATATTAATATCCACAAATATATTTTAATATCCTTTTAATTTCATTATTTATCTTAAAAATACGTTTACCATATATGTTTATCACATGGTGAAAATATTCAATTAGTTCATTTAATTTAATCATGTATGTGCAGGTTACATAATTATTCTTTAAAAAAACAACATAAATATTTATCCAAAAAAGCATATATTTTATTTTCTGTATACGCCCATTAAAGTATGCCGTTTCACACCTCCCCCATTGATGACAATTTAATCATCTTGTCATACAGTGTATCGTGTTTGTATATACTGTAAGCCTCTTAAATGATTTTGTCGTCCAATAAATACGACTCCTGGTTATCCACCGTAAACACATGGTCGTACAAACTTATTCTGGGCTTAAACACCCTACTCTTGTGTATTCGCATTCTAATACAAATCCCCGCTCTTTATTGTGCCATGTAATGCTATTATGGAACCAAATCTGATTAAGGTAACGTTTAGGCACACTTTAATTATGAGAATAGGCTACTTATAAATATAATCCTCTATTTTCCGCTCAGGTTGAATATGCCAATAGGTATAAAATGATCTGAATTCGACGTCAAACCTTTGGAGTAAATCCGTTGGGACCGAATTCCTTTTAACTCTCTGATGTTACCGCTTCCCTGAATGTTATCTGTATATTCACACGATCTGTTCATTCATTAAGGCTGATGGAAATGCAAAGAATGTCTGCCTCGTTGTTTAAGAGGGATAAGTAAAGAAGAATTGATGGAAGAAAATGGACTCTGGACTTTTATCAAAACACTATAACAAGATTTCAGCGGATATATTGGTCATTTGGACCACTTGAATATTTTCCCAAGATTTTTTCCATAAATAATGCATACCTATACCATTATGTCACTGCGTCCAAGGAAAGGTTTAACATGGCTTACAAAAATCGATGATGATGTCATGGTTATAAAAAGCTATAGGTATATCATTGCGTCTAAAGCAATGCTTATACATAATTATAGACATTTACATGTTCTTCAGGAATTGTAAGTCTGAAATGAAACCAATGTTCAATGTTCGTAATTCCATATCAAAAGCCGGTGATCAGTATGTGCAGGGACTCAAATACGGGTCCTGGTATGTGTAATAAGCAAACATTACGAAGTTGTGTAAAACGTTCATGCAACACTAAGCTTAAGCCAGATGTCGATTATTAAATGATTAAGAATAACCGCAAAAAAAACGTGAAGGAAAATAAATGTGTCGTATTTTGGTTTCTTATATAGCAGGTGTTCTGGTATCAAAATGTCAAGAGACCTTTTGACATTCGGTTGATTGCCAATTTTCAAAGCAGCCGAAACTTTTCACATCTTTGGATCAGGTCAAATGTTTTGCTATAAAAAAGACAGTAAACCAAACATTTCGCTCGTCTTGAGCCCTTGTTAGATGTTCGATATAACAAGAGCTGAATGCAGTATTGACATTCAGTCCTTAATGATATTATCTAAACGAGGCTAGACCCTTACTTTGGGGGTCATATTTTCATCAAATGACACAAGAAAAACCCTTCATTTGCCGCATACCTTGATCAAGTCACGTGTCTACCTTACTGCAGAACGACCCATGTCATAGGCTTCAACCCATTTAGATACTACCATCTTGCACATCATTTTAAAGCGTAATTGAAACTTCAAGACGTATTTTGACCACAAACATTCTCAAGTACCAAGGACTTGTATTCAGGTATTGGTCAGTGATGGTCATCAGACCAGAGTGACCGCCGGTCAATTACCCGTTCCTTCTGATCTCCGCAGGGGGTAGTACTGAATCATCCTCCAGGCAAGTAAATAAGAAACTATCCCCCGTCTCCATAACATCTCCATTTCATATGAAGTGTCATTTAGACGATAGGCCACCGGGGTTCTTACGTCTCAACTATAAAGGTGGTGAAGCGCTATTCGATCTCAACATAACAATGTTTAATGAGAATGATATGGCTAATCATTAGCCACTAACAAGATCTTCTCTCTAACAAATAACAAGCTTTATCAAGAGATCACCATGTCCAATTTCTTTTTTCGCTTGCGTGGTAAATTGCCCCACCTGGGGAGCTTTTTGTCATCGCCCAACGGTTAACACCTTCACGCGGGAATATCGCTTCGCTGATGTCCATTTCACGTCTGATGTAAGTGTGTGGTGCAATCGCATCTATGGGTTTGACGCCATCTTGAACATTTTTGACACCTTTTCCGCAATGGTTGCCAATGGTTATGCAGAATATCCGGTCAAGGTAGATTTTTTGTCTCCTGACGAATGGACAAAATGACTACTAGGTGTAACTCCTAACTGCCTAACTTGTAATTTCCGCCTTCGATTAGTTTTTTATTAATATTCTTTCTTTCTAGATTGCTATTATAACTTGTTTTCTGTACCCATGTGAGGTAGTCATTTTGTGATGATTATTGTACTGCATATTTGAAATAACTTAAAACCCAACGAATATTATACGGCCATTTTTTTTCGTATGCAGAACCCGACTTTCGGATCTAACTCAGCACCGCCAAATACATACCACACTTAAATGACTAGCCAGTTTTAAGCTTTAGCCTATACCCTACTAAAATCCGGCAAGAATAATTTTAACCTTTGATTTTTGGATTTAAGGGGTGCATGGGCCGGATCCACCTTTGTCCGTCATTGAAATTCACGGCTAAACTATTCTGAAAGTGCATCAAAATTCACCAAATGCTATGTAGGAAATTCTCCTCCTTTCCCACCTATCTCCCATTTAACTCAAACCGTGGATACGCAACCAAGCTTAGTATGGGCATTTGTCCGGCATACACGGAAAAGTGGCCAACAGAGTATACATGTCGTCATTACCTGAAGAAAGGAGATATTCTGGTAACGTTTTGCTTAAATATGTTTGTATATAATTTATCATGATGAAGGTCGATTTTACTGAATAAAAATAGTCGAATGAATGTGTAAGTAATTAATAGTATAGCATGTAAAGTGTGAGATCTGATCGTTCTCTCTGATTCACGCACACTCATTCACGGGAAAAACAATGGATTAAGGCTTTGTTTGCTGAAATATAAAAGAAATGGCATCAAATTGGTGTAAAATACAAAGAGAAAATAACCCTGTAACATACAATATACCTGTGAAATGGAATGTGTTTAGAGTACCTGACGTAACTTGAAGTTCTGTTAAGTCACTGAGTACTTACTTTGTGAAGTGTGAGTGTTTTGTTGTATATTCATATATACATGATCATCTCGGTTTTACTATTGATGCTGCCTAGTGTGTTGGATGATTTGAACTGTCGAGGATTTCCTTATTTACACTGTCACGTTTAATTTGTATGAAAATAGAGTAAGAGTGAAGTTTGGTGCACGACGGAACCTGGTCGCCCCCCACACCCTCCCCCACACCCTCCCCCACACCCATTTCCCTCCCCCAGCGGCCTTTTGTCACTGACCGTTCCAGGTGGTACCTCTGTTGTCAACCACTGTATGTTTGAGGTGTCGCATACTTAGCTCCTTTTTATGCGCTCTACGTTTGTATATACTACAAAAATACAACGACAGTAACTAAAATGACATAACTATATCCAAATATTTACTGATTTTTCAGTGAAACACGCAATGCAAAGACGGTGGGTATAGCACATTAAAAATAGGATATTTAGTGAGTTTTTCCAGTCATTACTTAATGATAATACATTATTGAATTACGTAAAGGTGTTGTACTTTTATTTGATGCAGGTCCATTTCACTGAATAAGGGTTTTTGAACGAGAGTTCTGCGTAGACTTGATCACCCTCGACGTCCTGCAAATAAGCAAGCGTCGCAGATGATACAGACTATGTGCTGGGTTGATCATCGATAATACTACTACTAACAGTGTTATTCCGGAAGTAGACGGCGTAGCGTGTCCCATTGATCTCTAAAAGAACATGTTGCATGGCAAGGAGCCAATAACTTACGTCCGGTAAGCTTAATTTCCGTTAAGGCACGGTTGGTTATAATAAAAAAAGACATACACTTAAGTGATCTTGTACATTTGGTGTGGGACGTTCGGTAACTTGCTATCATTGTAAACCATTATAAACAATATTGTTAAATTATCAGAAACAATACAGTCTAAATAATTCATTATATAATAACCCAAGTATCACAGAACAATGGACCAATTTGCTTAATCCGGTAACCATGACCACCGTCTGCTAAACTACCAAACGATTGTATTCATCAATTGAATTGTATTTTATAGTCGCACCAAGAGCTAAGGTCGTATGGCGACTTTCGACCTTCCATTGATGGAGGTAGACCCCAGGTGTCCCTCCGGGCAATTTTCGTGCACGGGCGGGCACCTGGGTAGAACCTCTGACGTTCCGCAAGCCAGCTGGATCCCCACATAAAGATCACTGGTACCATCAAGTCTCGATCCCATAGCGGTGAGGGGTAAGTGATTTCAATTTGCAGACACTAACCACTCGGCCACGGATGCCCTAATACCGCCAAAGTGTTTTATAGCAAAGGTGCAATCTTAATAAAACATGTTCGACACACTAAGAAATACTTTCGCGTGCGTACATCTGGTTTGGTTGATGGATATAGTCACGATCGCGCACTCTAAATTTTACATATATATCTATTAGTCATTTTTCAGTTTGAACATTATTGACATTTCAAAAATAGTTTGTCCAGAAGAAACATGAAACTACAGGAAGAATAATATTTGTCAACCATTCCTGAATATTGTTTTACTTTTTGAGAGTGCATTTTGTTTTCAATAGTCGATCATTCATTACTGAGTGGGGTAGTCAAAATACCTTCACTGATATGTAAACATGGAATAAAAATAAAACTTAATAACAATGTACGAATCACGGCAAATGAAGACATCGTGGATATGGTTAATTCAAACTGTGGTTAGATTTAAATGGAGCGAAGAATTTTCCGATTTTAAGAAAACATTTCAAATTTAAACACTGCAGTTCAACAATACGCGCAAAGTGGTCCGTTCGAAGTTATTTCGCCAGCCTTGATCAATATTTGTGTTGTATCGCAGTCCGTTCGTTTGTGTCCAGTCTTCTGGGGATGGCCCCTGGGTAGCAATTAGAGGCCACTTCAATGGCTACTTTTCAATCATCAGTCACTTATCTCAAATCAAAACCGCATTGTCCGAACGAAAACACGAGAAACCGACTTTATTTAATTAAGTTGATCCAACTCTCTAAATCTCCTCCAAAAATAAATGTGGTCAAAGTATTGTTATAATTACACGTGAAATGTTTCAATGTTATTGTTGATTTCAAAAATTCAAGAAAAGCAAGTTTAATTATTGCCGATGCTGAGGATAACACCATTCTTGCGAATGATTATGATATATGAAAATCATCAGTTGTTGTTGTTGTTGTTGTTATTGTTAGTATTGCTGCTGCTGCTACGGATAATGCTGCTTTTGCTGATGCTGCTGCCGATGATGATGGTGATGATGATGATGATGGTGGTGGTGGTGGTGGTTATGGTGGTGGTGGTGGTGGTGGTGGTGGTGGTGGTGATGGTTGTGGTGGTGGTGGTGGTGGTGGTGGTGGTGGTGGTGGTGGTGGTGGTGGTGGAGGTGATGGTGATGGTGGCGGCGGCGGTGGTGGTGGTGATGATGATGATGGTGATGATGACGACGACGACGATGATGTTGTAAGCTGATGAGAAGTATGCTTATTGATATGGTAACGAAAAAGATGTTTGAATTTGGCCACAGGAAACGTTGAGGTACCAAGGTACTTTCAAATTATAACTGCCGTTTCGGACCAAATTAGTTTTCCCTATACGATTCATTCCTTAACTGTTTGAGGTGAAACGTGCGGATTCAAGTCATGAAAATCTACCATTCGTCCAAAATCGTAGTGTAAGTATTTCGACCAAGTACTATTTCAAACATATTTTGGTCAACGAAACAAAAAATAGTGCCATGCTGCTATTTAAGCAATATGGCTGTTAGCCACACGTGTTGGTGTATTATTTGCATTTGCATTTTGCAATTATAGTACGTATGTAAGTTATCAGTGCTTTAATGTAGATAGAACAAACGGTTAAATGGCATTGCAAAACGTTGACGATAGGATTGATTGTGACTGCCTATGCCTTTTGGCGCGAATCTATAGGTTGCAGGGCGCTGCAATGTTTATATAAGTCTATTGCATGTATCGAGATGTTGCGAATGGCCTGAGGATACAAACGATATTGTCCACCATACACAACATAGAGTGGTGTCGGTATGCGGGCTGCCAATGCTGTTGTATTCCCATGGACGTGCAGGTAATGGCAAGATGGGTATGATAACCACTGTTTTCAGTAATTAATATGTGAATTCCCAGTAATTAATATGTGAATGCCCAATACTTGTTCGATGTTCACAGTGTCATACTCCAAAAGTTGGCTTCATGATATTGCAGAGCAACGTCTCGTCTATCTTCCGGCAATAACCTTCCAGTATTGCGTGTGGTCTTTGGGCAGCTTTGATTTTGGGTGTATTAAGTGGGTTACACTGAAGCAAACCTTCTCGCTAATGGACAGGGTATTAACAGAGAATTTCACGCCGATTAACGTTTACGTGGTCCCTTTAACTGTTTCTTGAGACATCTTACCATCTGTTTTGTTATATCATCCACAGGCTGACACTTATATTTAGTTTGTGTGTTTAATGTTTACGTACGAAGGACTCCGTGCTGGTATTGTTAATGTATCTATTAGATATAGCGTCGTTGTACTAGCTGTTACCAAAAACATGAACAGGTCACACAGGTTCATTGAATTTAAAAGGATTAACTGCAGGAAGTGAGTGAAAGACACATGCATTATTCATATATACTGATCAAAATATATTTAGCAAAATATATTTAGCACATAAAATGTATATCCTTTCCCTAGACGAGATACAAAGCCGTGTATGTTCGGGGTCAATGATAAAGTGACATAGATATGACCATTAATGGTGCTACAGAGCCATTTGTAGACAAAGTCGGTTACAAAAACAAAGAAAATATGATGGGAACATACTTTTACAGGTTATCGAAAATCGTTCTCATTTCAATAAAAAGGGAGGTCATTTTAAAATTAAGAAACTTTTAACTGTTTTTGTTTGAGAATAACAATCGTTTGTGAATTCACATTTCAGCGGGTTTTTTAAACAATGACAGAATCTGCAATTTTGTCAGTGTCAAACGTTAACTTTGTTCAAAGCAACACGTTTGAATAATGAAATACTTTGCTTTTAATATATGGGAGGTAATTCTAGTAATTCGCTTAGAAAATAATGAAATACCAAATTTTGAAAATCACATCCTTACCTAGCTGAGCATTTCTAATATCTTTAAACAATTCTATCACTGTTCATATGTGTAATCTCTGTCCCTAAACATTCTTCATGTGCTAAACATTTGTTTGTTCAGTATAAAACCATTTAAACTTAAAATGCATAATGCAATCTCTTTCGGAGTTCTGACAGGAGAGTATTATTAGCAATAACTTCCGGTGCATACCGCGTACTCCCTTAGGCTCGGTCGTAGACTATTACCACGCGTCTGAGCACAAATTATGTATTACCAAACAATCTGTAGAAATAGTCAATTACTCCCTGCTTTTATATATTTTGACATAGTATGCATTAGAAATACAGTTTAAAAACACTCATCGTCTCAAGTTTATTAAACGTTAAGTAAATGATGTAAAATATGCAATTTTTCTATAAGGGAAGTGTCAGGGTTTATAACATTTCATCTATAGGCGTTGGACCATAGGTTCTATCTTGATGTTTGTTTGAATGGTGTGAATAAACGGGACAGACGGACATACGGAGATACATACATACAGACGGACATGACGGCAACTATATGCTCTCCCGAAATTTTAGGGGAGCATAAAAAGCACATTGTCAAAACTCAATCCAGGTGTTCAGGTCATATAATAATGGATAATAACAAGAGTATCTTAATAAACAACCTTTACGAGTATGACTATCTTACTATAGATCAGCATTAATATTGCATTCAACATGAAAAACTCTATACATTGGTAATTTTAAAAAAATATCTGTTTTTTCTCATTCTGGTAGAGCCTCATTCACTTTCTCCTGCAATTAAATTGAAACAATCTTGAACCATTTAAAATAGTTACCATATCAAATATGCACATTTTCTTTTTAGCTTCAGTATTTGTATATGATGTATATAATGCATGTCTCTTTAAAATTTGATTATCACCTTTATTTTCTTTTTCTTCCTTTGTTTATATTGTAAACCTGTGTAAATATGTAAATTAGAGGGCCACATGGAAGATGAGTTCACAAACTAAATGTGTTACCCTCAATAAATAAAGTATATTATTATTATGATTATTATTATTATATTTGCCGATAAAAAGTATAGCGTTTTTTCACAGGTTCTTAACATATCCGTGATTGAATATGCGATTGAATATGCTTGAAATAAATTGAACTCATAATTCGACGCTCCAGTTTTGTGGTTTGGCCTTGTGGTTAAAGCCGTTTATATTGTGTCTATAAAGTTTGGAAGCTCAAAATATAAGATATGTATATAACTCGTCGTCAGTAGGTTTAGAAACGTGGTACATCTGCTGTAAAATGTGCCTGTTAATGGCGGTATAATTAAAAATATAAAAGATAATAAACACTGTCATACCAGCACACACAAAAAGGCATGGACAATATTTTCGCGCGCTATGATGATCAGTATGTGATGTAATAGAAATCCTGGCTCAAATCATGCTGAAAATATGACTGACTATCGTCTACCAGTGCCACACAATCGGGTCTAGTTGCCCATATAACATGCAGACTGGTTGTCGTCTGCTTTTCTAAAAACACATACATACTTAAATGTCTGTGTACAGTTTATATCGTGAACCAGCAGGAGGGCTATGTTGTCCCATATCGTTATATACCGACAAAGCCGGACAAGTCACGCGAGCTAATTAACCAAAGGAAGCCTGTCCGACTGGCTAAAGTGCAAACAATAGGCAACAATGACCGTTGTTGACCAACAATGACCATAACGATCAGAATCTGTTTGTAGAAAGTACAAGCAAGTTATAATGGTTGCGTTACCCTATGTAAGGACCAAAATACTTATTTTAATTGAGACGGTGAACAATGGGAATTCGCTCTTATTTCTCTTTTTGTACAATACTGGGTGGCCTTACCAGTATGTTGCAAAACTCACAATTGGGCTGGATGACATTTTCAATTCACGCTCATAGATTTAGAAGCTGATTTCGGTGAAAACAATTTCATAAGATTAGTTCTAATACGGATGTGCTATAAAATTGTGAATACACGAACTTAGTAAGTCACGAATAATATCCATCCAAAACTGTTACGATATGGTATAGTGGTTAATACGACTTATATTATCCTGCGATTCCCAACAGGCAATGTTTTTACCGCGAACAAATGAATTGTCTCCATACCTCGTAATACTACGCCATTGTGTCTGTCCATAAGTTGGTATTTATAATAATTAAGGGGTTACCTCAGGCTTTTCGCCGGGTTCTAGGGGTCTGACTTAAAATTGATATTGTTTAAACTAAAGGGCCTAAACATAACGAACGAGCCTTAAAATGACACCGCAGCTTATCTACATGGAAATGCATTCGTTCTGCAGTATTATGTGCTATCCTAGGTTACGCACCAGGGTTGATTTCAGGGGCGTAACGCCTTCATGACCAGCCCGACCATGGACGCCCCAATATCAAATATTGGGACGTCTCGACGCCCCAATAATTCTGACGAAAATCGTACACAAAGCGTCATTTTGGTGTATTTTTATCCAAATCAACAGTTTTGTAGACAGATTTCTATCAAAGTTGGTAGATTTTACCTGCCGAAATAATTTAATCAGTGTGAATGTTGAACAGTTTAATACGTACATACGTTCTAATATAATATATAGATTATATAGTATGTATAACTATGGAAAGAAAGTTGTTGTATTATATGGTTGTTGTTGTTGTTGTTGTTGTTGTTGTAAACAAAATTATGGATGCCCCAATATAAAACCCTTTGCTACGCCTCTGAATTTAAACAATGTACACCATATTCAATTCAAAATCCATGATAATGTCAAATCTTAAACCTAAACAACACGATCAAACACCATATTTTGATTGATGTGACATATGTATCATGAACTGGAACAGTTTTAAACTGATAGTTACTTCTATAAACACCTAATGTACCCCCTTTAGTTGACTACAATACCCCTATCAGAACACATCAAACACGAATACACTTCAATAATTTCGCTCCTTAATGGCGTTTCCAGTGGAGCTCGTGAAAACACCAAATGCATGCGGCTGCTGCTTCGCCGCATTCTTTAATTACATTACGTATCCATGCTGCTCCGCGTTTCTACCTGGTTTCCGGCTCGGGTTCCGTATCCCTTTATGCTCAATGCATTTAACTATCTTGTTAGATGACACAAATATCCGCCATATTCACAAATAATCTCACTTAATGACTTCTAATGGATTTCTCTGATTCTAGTCTCATATCTTCCATTTTCTCCTTCTATAGTGAATAGAATTGGATTCTTACCGCACGTAATCAGACTCATTGTTAATGTATCACTGGGTGTACCGTGTACTCATTATGTTATACCATGGCGTAGTAGGAAATTAGTGCCATTGGAAGGTAATGGTCGCCACATTAAAACAAAAGCATGACGTATTCAGCTTCTAAACGAAACCTTTAAAAGAAAAAGGAAACAACTTTATTTTATTGGTTTTTACTTATATGTTTTAAGAACCAAAGACCGGAAATAAACTATTGCGAAAATGGTTGCTATTTAGGGTATTTGTCATCTAGTCACGCTCCCCATGATCGTTTGAACGTATGAAGGTCAAAGGGCATTGTGACATGGATGTCGTCTGCAACATGGCTAAAGCTTTACGTATGCTATGATGAAAGAGGTCGGCTTCCAATTAGAATATTGTAATAGACAGATTCCCAATGAGAATATTAATTTGGATTAATCATTGCTGCTGGGTTTCCTACAACTAACCCAGTTCATGAAGTATGTCATTCTATTATAGAATGATTGTTGTTCACTGCTTCCAGCGATGCATTGACATGGGGTGGTGTGTGTGTGTGTGTGTGTGTGTGTGTGTGTGTGTGTGTGTGTGGTGGTTGGGGGTGGTGGGGAGGGGGGGGAGTGGGGATTACGGGATCGGGTAGTGTCGTAGAACGCAAAATTGGCTGAAATATCTTCAGAAGTAAGCAGGGCCAATCAGATTAAAATACGCAGTATTTTATTTTTATTTTTTATATATATGCACCTGTACAAGGCTCCTTGTCGCACTGTTTCTTTATTTTTTACTGTATTATTTATTTCCTACTTGTTCCCTTTCTTTTCCTTTTATTTTCCTTTTTTTTTTATAGAAAATGCATTATATCAGGGGGAAGGCATACGGAGTACGACTCGGCGTTATATCAGGGGGAAGGCATACGGAGTACGACTCGGCGTTATATCAGGGGGAAGGCATACGGAGTACGACTCGGCGTTATATAAGGGGGAAGGCATACGGATTACGACTCGGCGTTATATCAGGGGGGAAGGCATACGGAGTACGACTCGGCGTTATATCAGGGGGAAGGCATACGGAGTACGACTCGGCGTTATATCAGGGGGAAGGCATACGGAGTACGACTCGGCGTTATATCAGGGGGAAGGCATACGGAGTAGGACTCGACGTTATATCAGGGGGAAGGCATAAGGAGTACCACTCGGCGTTATATCAGGGGGAAGGAGGGGAATGCCGCTTCGTCAGAGACTTTTACTTCCTTTAATTGAAAATGAAACATGCATACAAATTCATAGGTGGAAAATCCAATAATCAAATAGGAAAAAATTACAGATGAAAGACAGTTATCGATTCCGTTCAATTCCGTCGTTTGGTCTTACTCGTGAAGGTGCTTTTTTTCTCTACGTGTACAGCGTCTGAGACACACTTTAATCATGGCTGTTTTGTAAAAGAACTCAATGTGTTTATGTTTTATTATTGTCGTTTTTGTATTATATACGAGAGCGGAAAAACATTCGAAGTAAATTAATATTTAATATTTGTAACTTGTTGTAGTTCGTAGCTTCTTAGATAATGGGCCACGCGCCGCTCTCAACCTCTACATGGATTCACAGCTAAGCCCCTTATTATTATTTTATAATATTATATTAGTATGTTTAATGAAAATACAGTAATTTGTTCTACTGAGTCTTTTTTTTTATATAGAATACACCAACTCCTTATTGGGTATTTGGGACTCAATCACAAAAGCTTTTTTTCTTATTGAACTGAAGTGCCAAAAAATCAATATTCTTCTTCTTCTTCTTCTTCTTCTTTTCTTCTTCTTCTTCTTCTTCTTCTTCTTCTTCTTCTTCTTCTTCTTCTTCTTCTTCTTCTTCTTCTTCTTCTTCTTCTTCTTCTTTTTCTTCTTACTATTAGTATTAGTAGTAGTAGTAGTAGTAGTAGTAGTAGTAGTAGTAGTAGTAGTATACAAGTTATTGGAGATATAGACATGTTATTATTTGTTTAACAAACAACAACATCTCAAATAAAATTACTGTTATTCTGGTGGTTATATATAAATTGTGAACACCGTATAGCTGATACACTATTGTCTACGTCTTCGTTGGGATCGATTGCTTTATTCTTTCTCACTATTTGTACAATATAGTGTTTTAGAATAATATTCAAAACGCCAATTGCATTCCAAAACACTAGCTTTCTCTTTCCCTGTATTACAACATGTTTCCACTGCGAGCTCGACTTGTCAAATGAGAAAGTGTCGATTCTTACGGATTCTTACGAATGGCGGGAGGCACACAATACTGGTTCTAATCAGGAAAAGGGTATGCCTCTATCCAGAGTTTTTGTATATATACAAAACCCCTGCTCTACCACAAACAAATCGACCGTCATATATGGCCTTATATGTTCTAAAATGACGTAAAACACCAAACAAAACAAACAAATAAACAAAGAAACCGAATTGAACGTGTATTACTCCCTCCCATATATTCATCGTGAAATAAAAAAAATGTTTTGCCTTAGCGTGCATTCGTTTCAGTAAACCGCGCGCGCATATATTTGAATATTTGTTCAACTGCAATGTTAAAATTTGATAATGTTCCATCAATCGTTCAAAGAATTGTCAAATGCACGTGCTCCTGTGCCATCCTTAAAAATGTGTTGGTTTTCTCCGCTCCGATCTAATCGCTGAATTGCAGCAAGATCGAATTTATATATTGTTAATTTTACTTTTTATTATAAACCAATATGAAAACAGAACACGAATGCGACGCATTAAAACAGATCGTATGTATAATACAGACAGGACACTAGGTTTCACAAAACATTTTCACCTCTTTCAGAGTATTTTCTAAAAAAATAAAAAATAAAAAAACACAAAAACATTTTAAATGTTTTGCGTCGGAGCATAGAAAACCAGCAAGTATTCAATGATGGTCCAGGAGCACATGTATTTGAAAATTGGTCTAACGATTGATTGAACTTTATCAATTTTAAACATTGCTGTGCTGCATGTGTTGGCCTTGCTCTGATTACTTCGCGAAAATATTTTCAAAACAGATTTATTTCTTCTTTTAGATACAATCTAAATATTTTTCTTTGCTAGTTATTTTTGACTGCGTTAACATATGTTTTTGTCCGTCAACCGCAATTCAGTTAGTATGTATGAATGAATGAACAGTTCTAAATTAAGAACAGAACAGAAAAGAAGTGCCAGAGTGAATGTCTGAGACATTTTGGGTGTTAGAGTGAATGGGAGAGTTGTGTGAGCTGTATAGTATGCATGCTTTATGTATTTGTACTTTTTTATTGTTAATGTAAAAAAGCATTGACCCGTCCAAGGATTTATCCATGTCACATGTTAACAAATGTAATATGTATTTATATGACGAGAAACATTTGTTTAAGTCATACATAAAGAATATGTTCTGTTCGGTGCTGTTCGGTTCTAAATAAAGGGGAGAGCATGTAATACAGAGTAAAGTACACATGTATCAGTCTGCCGCAAATAAGTTCCTACATTTCCAAAAAGAACCGCCACTCCAGTTAAATTGCAAAGTGATCAAAGGGACACACGGTAATATTGATATATTTTGCATGAACTATACGCTATTGTAATGGTTTAATGCTGAATTATGTTATATTTGTTTAAACTCCCAACGCCCCATTAGTTTTTCTGTAATCAACAATTAGAAATATGCAAATGAAAGAATGAATGGAGTTTTACGGCACGTCGACACATAAGTATGTCATATTGTGCGCAAAAACCGACGAAAGATGAAGAAATTAAGTAGCAATTAAAAATTAATGTAAATATATAAAGATAAAACTATTAAAAATAAGGGATGATATGGCAGTAATATAAACTATATATTTAAATCAACAAATGCCCGTCAACACGTAAATATATATAAGAACACATTATAATGATTTATATAGTCTGATTTCTTTTAGGAAATCTAAAACAAGACTAAAATCTATTCTTTGATAGTATTTACAGTGTAGTACCTTTGATGCATAGGATCAAAGTCTACACATTCCAACAATATGTGTTTGACCGTTAACGGTGCAAAGCAGGGATACATTCCGGTAATTGCTCAGCTTGTAATAAATATGCAAAACAATTTGCTTTGAACTATTAAAATAAGTATTGATAATCATTTTCAAATATGCAAGTTGTGAAGGAAACCTAACGGTACGCCGCGACGTTTAACGAAAGGAAGGTTGCCATGTGTCTCTTTAATGACCTTCCTGTCTTATATGAAACTACTACTTGTTGTCACTTTAGCGCCTCCATGGTCGAGATGGTAATGACGCTGCGTCTACAACTTTCTCGGCTCTCACCGCTGCGGTTTCAGTTTTCCAGAAAAAATGGAGGAGGAGGTGGGGGGGGGGGGGGGGGGGATAGGGTTGGGTGGGGGGGGGGGGGGGGGGTATGGGGGGGGGGGGGAGGCGGGTGGTTGTGTCTTTACCTACCAAAAAAAAGAAAAAAAGAAATGTGCTTAGAAGGACGTAAAACACCATCCGAAATCAAATTATTGTAGAGTTACTTACTGGCGTTTTGCAAAAGTATCGTAGCGCATTCAAAACGTCTAGTACCAATGAATTAAAAACACTCCACGGATTATTTTTCTATGTTTTGGAGGCTTGTATTTATTTATTTCAGTATGAAAACACGGATGTAGCATTCTGTTATTGTGTACATAACTATGGCGAAACAAACACAAATCAGGATATGGTAAAAGTACTGTGCAACCTAAAATAGCTTGAATGTGAGAAGAAAGCGTCAACTCATTATATTTAGAGTGATCCGGATCCGTTTCCATGAACGCCCCTTATCCCAGACAATGGCCCTTTATGAGATGGTGTGCTCAGTATCAACAGGAAGTATCGTTCACCATCTTCAGATCCACAAATATAAACTCCGATATGCAGTTGGTGTCAAGAGATCCGGGTCCCATACGGTTTGACAGGACTATTTTCTACTCCATGTCCGGCGGATAACTGACTTCCTGTAGAGAAGTGCGCGATGCGATGTATAATGGGATTTTTAGAAAGTTTGTAAATAAACGAAATGCAATGTTCAAGTAGTTTTCTAAATTGTGTTGTTATTCTTAACGAACAGGACTTGATATTTTGCAGTTCCTCTTACTTCTTTTTGTTTACTAAAAGAGTTCACGGTAATGACTAAAGCCATAAAGTCAAGGACGCCGCCATGAAAAAACGTAATTTTCATTTATACAGATACATTTGATTTTGAGCGGTGGTAGGAGATTCGTAAGCGCCCGGTAGGGTTGGGGTTGGGGTTTTAGTATGGGGGATAGGGGCGGCTGTGGTATTGATGAGACAAAACAAGTAATACAATCTCAATGCGAAACCTTGCTATTGTTGCATTTTGAATTTTGTTGTATTTGTTTTCTTTAAGCAAATATATCGTATGCCTACTTATATAAAAGTAAGTATATAAATCAAACAGGCAATGCAGCTTTCACAGAACACAGTAAACCCCAAAACACGCAAAAAGACAAACAAGAATGGCAATAGTAATAATAAAGGCATATGACGTTACAAACACAAAAAGGGTTGACAGTAGGGCTACCGCATTGGAACGGTCATTGGCAAAAAGGCCGCTGGGGGTTTAACCCAGGTTGTAGTGTGCACCAACCTCACACCTACCCTACCGTCATCCCAAATTAAAAAAATCCCAGTGTAAATAAAGAAATCCCCACCATGAACTATTCTCTAACCAACAAGGCAGCATTAATAGGCAATATAAGTAAAACACAAAGATGCTCGTGTATATATAAATACAAAAAAAAAATAGCCTAGAAAGCCACAAAGAAGGTACTCGATGACTTGGCAGAAGCCAGAGCAACAAGAGAATAAACCATTGAGGGCACGACAAGACGAAATATATATATATGGTTCGGTAATTGCTTAAGAAAATCATACCGCATACATGGGAAGTGTGGTTTCTGGTAGCTACTACCAGTACGCACACTTTGCATGTATGTAGCGACACACTCGGTCTGATCATCATATCGAGATACTGCGCAGGGCACATTAAAACAGAGTTTATTGATCCTCATTTTGATTAGTTAAACCGGATTGACGAGGTGATATTTAATTAATGTGTCATTATTTCACTTATTAAATGATAGATAATTATATTCTAATTAACTTCTAACACTGTCATGCGAATTTAAACATCTATGACCCTTTATGGTATTCGTTCACCAGAGGTATTAAGATAAGCTGGTGCGCACGTGCGAGGCTACCTGGCACACGTTTAGCACGTGTCATAGTAATTCGGTGACTTTGAACAAGCGGCACATCCTTAGTAAAGGGATACTGTGACTGTCAAAAGTCATAACTGATCGCTCGGCGCTGGATCTAAGACATTAATTAAGATTTCGTATCTAGAACAACAAAAAGCAATATTCCATCTGAATTTCGATTAGTACGAAGAGATATTAAAGACACATTCACGTTTAGTTTCTTATAAAAAGATAAAAATAATAATAATAATGCACATGTCAAGTGACAATGTCCTAACTTTTAGCTTATAAAACACACACCAATTACGTTCACAAACATTACACACTAAACACTATTGAATATTTACTAATTAAAAGCAAACATTATTTGACGGAAGGGCTTCGTGAGTTTGAACTCGCAGCCCAAACTAAAATTACACTCGCGGGTAATAATAGTCAGCGTGCAATAGTCGACGTCGCTCCGAACTGAGCTAAACGGGCCATACATATTACATACGCAATACATACTATGCAGAAAATATAATGCGCTAATGGTAGTCACAGAAACATGAATTTATTACTGCAGACTTCTTTGGGTCCATGCTCATGTTTTCATGTATACATTTCACTGAATAAAAGTCAGACAGTTATTTGGTTCTGTTTAATATCTGCATACTTACGAACAGTGTCCCTTTAATCATATACACTGTGTGGTATGGGGGATAGGGTCGAAATAACACAAAACACAAAACAATCAAGACTATCTATATATACTTAAAACAATATTAAGAGCAGTTGTTTCTTTTATTATATTTCAAGAATGTACAGGTGTCTGATTCTACATAATATATTTACAACTAAAGGTAAAGCCACTTTAAAGGGACAATGGCAAATATGGCATATATTTAGCATAAGCAAGTAACTGTCTGACTTGTATTCAGTGAAGTATATACATGAAAAATGAGCATAGACCCAAATAAGTATGTAGGAATGCGTAAGTCTGTCGGAAATTCGTAAAATTGAGAAAAAAAAGAGTTTTATTTATTGTTTGTAAACATCGCTGGTACTGCTAACTTTACGTTAGGTTTTGATAATATTAAGTTTTGCATCACATAACTTTCTCGTGTAGCTCAACTGGTTACGGCTCATCAATCGATATAAGAGAGTATTGTTAGTATGGGCTTGGAGTTCAACCCCACGAAGCGGTACTTTTTTTTTGTATACACTGCTATTGAATTGCGCCAAATCATTTCGTCAAAACATCTTATTGTTTTGTGTTTTATAAGTTCTGATGGTGGGAGGTGTACAGTACTGGTTCTACCCAGGAAAAGTGGGTCGTCTGCCTCCACCACAAAAATTGGAAATGACGTAAAACACCTTACAAAGTTGTATAAGTTAGATGTAACAGCTAATGTACCTTTTACTTTAATTGTCAAACCGTCTATAAACAAGATATAAGGGCAAGACAAAAACCTTAAAAATATGAAGTTATTTAACTCATTCTAGTGATCGCAGCCTCTAGTTTCGATTAAACGAACTGTTCTATATAATATGATTATCTGAAGCAATAGCGAACTCACAGGTGCATCAGTCCAAGTCACATATTCATGCATCTTCCGCCCGATTACACTGTATTCATCCGCGAGTGTGAGCACAGGAAAACGGCTTGTTGTGCATTCATAACACGGCGGAGTTCACCTATTTAGTATTTCTTTTTTGTATGTTCCGTTCGATATAAAATTAAAATGTTAATTCAAACACGTCAATGTTTTGTCTGACGTGATACTGAGATGGACTCCAACAGAGTAGTCCTGTCGCTCCGAATGATCAATTGATATGTACTCACGAATGATCGATCGGTATGTTCTCGCTAGACGTGTATATGTAACTGCTATTTTTCATAAAAGTTTTGAGACTAATGAGTAATTTATATCGCCGTCTCGTCTTATGAAATTGGCCAACTTCTTAAATAAAGTCAATAATGAATGAACACTGCTGTCAGGTCATCTACGCAACTGTGTTGTTTTCTTTTGTAAAGATGGCAGCATTTTCCACAACAGTGCTGCCAGTTTCAAAAATTGCCCTCAATTATATTATGCAATTATGAATTAAGAATGAAGTAACAATTTACTATAACTGTTGTTTTTTTTTTGTGTTGTTTTTTTAAAAATAATATTTGTTTGTTTTAACACAATGCATGGATACCTTTATTACCAGTGTTGATTTATTATTTCGAATCGCAATTGCTCGAATTACTTTGACCCATGCATGCAAAGGGCGATACAATCCGACCCTTGATTGAAGTCAAAACATATACGAGTGGCAACATTGTCGGAGAAATAATTGGAAAAATCATAGATATGTATACACAACAAATCGAGGAATGGGTGATTTCTCCTCTAACTAAATTTGGCATTACCAAAAATGATTCGCGTTTTCAGAAATCCAATATCTGTCTTTAGATTAGCTACTATATCCAAAATACGTTAAACCGCGTGTTACGCTCCGTTAGAGGGAGTGTTTCATCCCGATAAGGAAATCTCTGATTCTCATCTGCTAGAGTCGTCTGCGACGGGCAAATTGCTCAACATTTCGCTGTAGTTTATTACAAATTGAATGATATCTCAGAGTTCCAGTGAATTACTAGGGTTTGTTTTCTGTTTGTTCATTACGCTAAGCCGTTAATTTTGCGTCTAGGCCGCGGAGGTATCTTCTTGGAGCAGACGATTATTGATGCAAGCGCACGCGACTTGGACGCTGGGTCTTTATAATCCAATACTACGGTCTATATTTTGATTGGCTGATTCGGGTTATGTTTTTTATGCGAAAGAAAAAATCAGGATACAAAATTTAATACAACGTTTGGAGCCGTTCTGTAACGCCGACAAACAACCGTGCCTCAGGCAAAAACTCCTGTTTGGTGGTGGGCTGGTAGGCTAGGACATGGACCCTGCGTGTCTTAGGAAACAACTAAAGCGAGTGTTAATAAAGGACTAAGCTACAACGCATTCCATAGTAGTAGTATTTTGCTATTTTAGATAATTTTCTTTACCAATGGGCTTATGTTATGTCATGCGAAAGACACGCGTCCATTGCTGCGGTCGGCACATAATTTAGCAAACTGTTTTACGAGCAAAACGTACCCTACAACCCCTCTCAGATTATTGGGAAGGAGATGGCCTCATGCCCCTCCCCCGCCCTTGTTTCTACGCCTATGATCCATGCTGGCGTATTGAATAATGAGCAATAGACATACGAGTTTCACCAACAACGATGTACGTCATAAATCAACACGTGTGAAAACGGATATATTGTTTATATAGCAACAGTGCACTATTTTATGCAACGTTGACTTCCGGCTAACAAAATGTTAAGATTTAAACTGGTCTAGATTTTTTAATACGGTTATCCGTCAAAATACATACAGGATGCGATTCAGAACGTAGACAGCCGGAATTGATAGTACGAATTTGTACAAATATGACTGATGACTGATGACTGATTGATACGATGGGATCAATATATGAGTTGGTTCATTTCCAGCTTATTCGTTGATGTTTAATCCCTCGAGAGAACCTAGAACACTGTGTTAACATTTGACGCATTTAAAACAGTAAATAAATGCGCCTAAAAGGATTATTAAAGGATTATTACATAAATGCTCATGGTCAATAATAAACACTGAAAATGGGATCCTTCAGAAGCTACAAACACAAACAAGAGAGACAGGTATCAGACTCGGTTTTATTACGTCTGTTCATGAGAGGTAATACATGGTACACCTCCTCTCACGCCCTAGCACCGGCTTAATGCGGTATTATACTGGATTGGGCTTGATGATACTAGTAAGTAATAACACTACTAAGTTGCAGCCGCTACGCAACTCTAATCAAACGCAATAAAATCTGAAAAGGGAATCCACTGGAAGTACCAAACACGAACAAGACGGAAAAGTAACAAACAGACTCCGTTTTATTGCGAAGTAATATAACATGCAACACGACTCACGCCCTCTAGCACCAGTGGTATTCTACTTAGAATCCACACAGATTAAGCTTGATGATCTCACCTGACCAGCAAGTAATAGCATTACTGATTTGTACAGTATTGGTGACAATAGTTACACATGTATTGGGATACATGTTTCTGTCAAATTAAATGATCCGGATTGGTACGTGTGTTTACCCCACTTTCAAAAGTTGGACTTCGCCTAAATCCACATGTATTACAGAATATATTCCAATTGACAGACTTCCCGTGTGTGTGTGTGTGTGTAATTCTAAGGTTTATAGTCCGTCCGCCAACGAACACGTCAAGGTATACCTGACGCGATGGGCACAATAGAGTCTGGACTTTGACAGACTTCCCTTCGATACCTAGCAAGAGCAATCCGTTCCCATTTTTAATTAATGGCATAGTGCCAGTTGTTGTTTTGGGCTTCTTTGATTACCACCCATGTCGTCTATATTCACCTATTGTCGCCTGTATAAAAAATACTTCCTCACTGCCTAATTAGCGCGAACTGTTACTCTATAGCTCATGAAAATATTATATACTGTGACAATAAACGAGTGTGCCGAATGTATACATAAAACTGTGTGTGGCCATGAAACCTATGCCCTACTTGCTAGACTGTCAACACGCTAATGGGCATATCTTGATATCATCAAATACATGATGAATTATGTAAACTTAATAATTATCTTTACCTTTTCTTCCCCAAAATAACCTAATTGTGCAAATATATCATTATCCACTTTTAACCTATTCTCTGTTCCTCACCCGTAACAGCGAAGACGATCACAAAATGTATACATTAAATAGCTTGTGCAAACACTTGTGAAAACGATGTGTACGGTAAAGCATTGGTTAACGAATAAATATGTAAAGTCGTATGCTTAATATTTTGTTTTAAAAATCAGACAAAATACAATTAAATAGACACTCCGTTGATTTGCCAAGTCATTTTATTAGCGTCTATCGAGGAGCTTGTTTCCAGAATCAATAAAATAGATATAGGATACATTTTGAGAATAAGTACATGGAAAATACACTGTTATCTTCAATGCCCGCCACCAAAGTGAGTTTTCGTTTAAGCATAATGAAAATGAACTTTGATGTCGGACATGAGGTATAACATTGTATGTGTCAATTACAGCGCAATTCCCGAGACAATCCCCTTGAAGGCAATCAGTCCTCCGGCTATTCTACCGCTGTTTTCATGTGTTTTTCTCCCTGTTTCTGTTTGAGGGTGTGTTGTTTTTTGTTGTTATTGTTGTTTTTTTATTCGGGTACAGTTTGAGAACAATGTGAGCGAGAACGTATACATAATGTAGGATTTGTAAATTACGACAGGCATCTTTGCTTTTCTTAAGCTAGAGAAGCACAAGCTAACCTGTGCATGTCTCCATTTTGAAAGACAAGTACATACTGGTACTTGTCATAGCTGGCTTCTTCAACGTCCTTCCAGAGGGTGGTCCGTCATAGAAGGAACTCCTTATATTACACGACTGGTACTTGTCATAGCTGGCTTCTTCGACGTCCTTCCAGAGGGTGGTCCGTCATAGAAGGAACTCCTTATATTACAGGACATCTGTCAACGTCCTTCCAGAGGGTGGTCCGTCATAGAAGGAACTCCTTATATTACAGGACATCTGTCAACGTCCTTCCAGAGGGAAAGACATCCGACTGGACTTCTGTCAACGTTCTTCCATAGGATAATCCGTCACAGAAGGATTTTTTGGATATGATATGGCTTTATAGGCTAGAAGGTAATCCGCCAAAAAGGGACAATGTAAACTTCCTTCCAGAGGGTGGTCTATCAAATAATGACTATTTTGTGTTTACGATAATTCATCTGTTTACATCCTTCCAGGCGATGGTCCGTCACAAAACTACTACTTCATATAACTGCCTTCTAGAGGACGGCCCGTCAAGTAAGAAATTCTTGATATGATAGGGCCTCTGTCAAATCCTTCCAGATGGTGGTCCGTCACATAAGGAGTCTTCATGTGACAGAGTCTCTATCACCTTCCTTCCACGGAGGGTAATCTTTCTGCGACGGAATTCTTCATATGACAGGGCCTCTTTCAAATTCCTTCCAGAGGGTGGTCCGTATTAAAAGGTAAATACCTCTAATTAGATTGATCACGGCTTTGACGGTGAATGTTTTCCAGCCCATCTAGACCGCCCTATAGCTTATACACACGTGGCCAAAGATTGTAAAGTTGTATAGTCATGTCGAAGTATTTATTGAAACCTGGATAACAAACTGAAACAGAGTTGGTTTAGATATTCTAGAAACTATTTTCCCCGTTTTAATCGAAACTGTTTCTGTTGTTTTTAAATTCCGAACAACAAAATGCCCAAGAACCGTTAAACAATCAGGACTACTAGAAATGCAAAATTTCGTCAATGGTCCCACGACCAGAGTTTTAATTACATTTCCACCGAAGTTTCTAACGCAACAAATCACCGTCTTATATTCCGTCCGGCAACGTTCCGACGATCAAGACTTATTGCATATATGCCTTTGACCAACGCTACACCAATACTAAACAACCTGGCATAAACATTGCATCAACGCAGAAACCCAACAACATTAGTTCCCAGTTTCTTTCACCATGGCCCCGGGTTCAATCCTCCGTGGTGCCACTGAGTTCCGTCGGTGTGTTCTTGGGCAAGACACTTTCCCTTAGCCTCGTCCGTCGGATGGGGACGTAAACCGGGCGGTCCCGTGTATCGGTCTATCATCCGAGCACGTTAAAGAACCATAGGAATCTATTCGATAATAAGAGTAGGGCAGGTTCCCGGATTCCTATGTATCCTTCCCCTCTCTTTGGGGCGGCTCTAAATAACCTATCCTGTGTTGATGAGCCGTTAAACAAGATTCAGTTCCTTTCACCATAACTCAACAAAGGCAACATTCCCTGTCCACCAAATCCCTGTCAAAACAAAACATTTCATAATGCATTACACCTTTAATTACTTGAAAGCATCTATCAAAATTCGAAAATCTTCCAGAACTGTACCCGCAATAACACTGCAATGTTGTTTTTTGCTGTCAAATTTCCAAAAATCAGGCAAACATGTCATATTTATTCATATCAAACACCAAATACACTTCATTAACAGCACATCCACCACACGGCAATTCAAATGCACGCATGGCTTTTAAAGATTTACAAACTTGACATCGTCTTTTTTAGATTAATGGTCCTTTTAACTTTTATCCAGATATGTAGAACCAGCAGGTCTTATACTGTTTACTTTTTAGTTCGAGTTTCACTAAGGAAAGCATTTCTATAATTTATTTTGTTTGAATGTTCATTCATTTCACTCGTCAATAAAGTCATGAATATATTTAAATCAGAGATAGTAAAAAACGAATACGTGAATGACGCAATTCCACAAGGACACGTGGCCATGTATCGTAACATTAACAGAGTTTTGAATTGTTAATGCAGACGTCATGGTTAGTGACTTATTTGGAATGTATTGACCAGTTTATACGCTTATAGCTTCAATGTAATATCTGATGAGTTTAAAAGGAAATTCTTGATTGTGAATAACCTGAAATTCGTAATTGTGTTTAATTGTGTAAACTGTTTTTACATATCGTTTTAAAATTGGTATTCAGTCATGTTTCCGTTAGAGCACGTGACTTTCCGAATCTAAATACTTGTTTAAATTATTATATTCTAAATGATTTAGTGTTGCTATATTAACTACTCCGATATAAATCCCAATACTGCCATATTTAAAACATATTCTAATCATGACATTGTATTTATAAGCCTGTGAAAAACAAAACGCTATCACAATTTGATTATAATTAATGTTATATAATGTTATCTAAGGATTACGATTTACTTCTTATCATAAAATAATTGTTTATTACCTTTTCCGCAAGAAGATGTAAACATTACATGTCATATGATTGTATATTGCTTTGATTGTATCCATGGGTCTTATAGACATAAAGTACTGATCCAGTAAGATTCCGATACAAGCCGAGCTCGTTCAATCACAATCCGAACTGCTTCGTCAATTTCCGTAATAGTCAGTATTTACAGGTTACGGAATTCGCGAAGCAGTTCCGAATGCAATCGGAATCGGATGCAATTGACGGAAACTACTTGCTTTGGTTGTATCCTTTATGCTAAAGGATTTAGATTATAAGAATAGTTCATGGGTGTCCGAGGTATAAGTGCTTTTATCTGAACCGAGGCTCTGCCGAGGTTCCGATTAAAACACTTATACAGAGAGTTGGAATTCCCTATCTGAACCGAATACCCATGCAAGAAAACGAATCTATCATCGGTAGTCGGTTCAGATAGGGAATTCCAACCCACGGTATAAGGTATCGTATTCCTCGGGTTGGAATTCCCTATCTTCATCAGATACCCATGAAAGATTCTTATATTCCATCCCCCATGTAAAACATGGATAGCCTTATCCGGTATGCAAGAAATATGTACATCTATCGAGTCGTGTTATTGTGGACAGCACGGTATCCACGTAGTCTCGGCCAGCTAGACCGTATCATGCATATGTCTTACAGGTTCTGGATCCGTGAAGCATTGCGTAATGAAGAAATCAGAAGCGGGCCGGGTGACCGAGGCTAAGCCTCACGACTCTTTTTTCTTTTCCGGCATGTTCTTAGGCACGGACCTTGCCGTAGCCTCGTCCGTCGGATGGGGACGCAAACTCAGCCGACCAGTATATTTCTATCCTCCGAGCACGATAACGAACTAAAGGAATATATGTAATATATACCCAACACTTCCAACAGTACGAGTAGGACTCGGTTCCCGGGTTCCTATATGTAACCTTCTCCTCGTTCTGGGTGACAAGAAGTAAACTAGGATACTGAGTGTGTCGATGAGTCGTTAAACAACACGTCAGTTCAATCCGTTATCGAAGTAAAAGTAAAAACAAGACCGTGTGGATCATTTTGCGGGCTTAGCTATGTCAGACTGTGTCAGATTGACTGGTTTTAACTGATGTGTGGAAATCGGAATTGAACAGCACCTATAGATACATAAACATTTATTTTATTTGAATAATGATTAAGGATTTACCATACTACACCTATCGTATGGACTGTAAATAAGATTCAGTGATTTATTTATGCGTTTTTAACATTATAATAATAAATATTACTTTTCTCAAACGATTTTCTAGGTATATGTACTGATGTATACGTCTACGTGTATAGGGTCAGGTACCACTATTGATTTGGGCCTTCTGAATGGTTGAAAAAGTATAGGTCTATTAGGGCATATAGTCTGATTGGATTAAATTACCCAAATCATAACAAATCCCCATAAAGCATCAAAATATTATGTTTCCATCATAAAACATGTTGATTTAGGATATTTTGACTGAAATATGCATTCATGGATACAGTTGTACTGAGAGTATATTTGCCAAAAGTAAAATTTCTTTACTGGCATTCTGGGGGTGCCCACCTTCAGTGAAATATTAATGGCTGAAAGTATCAGATTACCTCAATTTGCTGGTCATTTTTGAGTCTAAGATAGTTCTTTTAAAAAAGTTGTATCATCCGTTCGGATATAGGAATAGGGGTTGTAGGCCAAAAGTATATAATGGAGGAAATGCAATAATGGTATATGACAATAAGCAATATGTTGAACATATAAACTCACGACGACGGTAAGCAGCATTTACGCCATTTAATATCTGCAACAATATACACATGCTATAATGTATATATAAGTTTTAATTTATGTATTTTAATAAAGCATTTGTAAAAATGGTTATTGAGTATTTTAAACATGCAAGTATTATCAGGGAGTATGTATATTTATTATTATCTAATTTAAAACATCAACTGAATACATTTTCAAAACAAACGTCTCCGTGGCCGAATGGTTAACGACGTTACTTTGTAAACATTCGCCTCTCGCCGTAGCGGGTTCGAGTCCCATTTGGAGCTTGACTTTTAAGTGAGGAAGTGTCGATTCTTACGGATGGCGGGAGGTGTACAGTACTGGTTCTACCCAGGAAAGGTGGGTGGTCTGCCTCCACCACACAAAATCGACCGTCATATATAACCTTGCATGTCTTGAAAATGACGTAAAACACCATACAAACAAAGAAACAAACAAACAAACATTTTCAAAACCATCTTTCTGAAACGAGTATGTCGTTCCTTTTATTGTCTTCATCAATACAATAACATTTGCCTGGTTTATCCTTATTCATGAGAATAAATCCACTTCAGAAAGTTTTGTTTCTAGGAATCTCTGCAGACGACAAGATAGCTAATCCCACGCATCTGTCCATAATTCCCTGACCCCTAGAATTGACCCCCGGGCGGGAGGTCATGTGTGGAAGCAGTGCTTGACGCGAGCAGTTTTGCTACCACAGATGGCGGGGGATCTTGACGCTCCTAGAAAATTGAAAAGCCAGCGTGCGTCTCAAATAATTTTCAAGTACTTCGGAAAACATTTAACTGCTTGTAACAAAGATTGAATGTGGCAAATTTGAGGCTAAGCATATTGAGAGAAATCCATATTTCATGAAACCCCACCTAGGGTCAATATTTTTATATTTGAAATTAGATTAAGGTTAAAGGCCGAGTGTTTCCGAAGAGAGGGATTACGACTGATTTTACCGCAGACGCTGAAGATCTCCGAAGACCATATTTAGCATGTTTAGCCAGAAATGAAATGGTGAGCCGCATAAGTCAACATGATCAAACAAACTACAATCAAATTAATGAAGATGATCACAAGTTGGTACCTCTTAATCAAGGACGTTCAGGTGTTCCGTTATATCGGCTTCCGATGACAATACGGCAAAGTAAGGTTGCGTAAAAAGTCCGTAAAATCGATGTAATTAGAGCTTAGAAGTTGCCGACGCTTCATTACGGATCTAATGAACTGGATATGGACTAATTAACCATTTGCACATGCTTTAAATTCAGAGACTCGGTTCCAGCATAATTTCACCAAATAAAAAGCAGCTATTCAATAGAAGAAAACAAGTTTCGTTTCCTATAAATTATATTCGTAGAATGTCTTATCATATGGCGCTCTTTCAAGTTGTTCAATAATTATATCATTAAAAGCCAACACATCGTTCAAACCTGTATTTCACTTCAAATAAAACGGTATTGGTAAAGACATGGCATGTATGGTGTATGGCATTGTTTTAATCCAAATTAGCTATAAGGCTCTGTTAATAAGCCCATTTTAAAATAGACTCTGTGACGACATTGTAGGCGGGCTGCTGACGATAAGAACTAAGGCGAATGGCAGATGAGGAGGACAGTAATGGGCGGGCTGCTGAAGATAAGGACAGCTCGGTTGAAATGTCGTCGATGACGATGATGGTGGCCGTTACCATGCAGAGTCGGAAACGTGCAACAAAAAAGCAAAACTGAGCGTATCTTCGTATCTTTCAATTATTTTGTTTTTAAATAATTAAATGTTGAAAGTTCCACACAAGAGACGCTTGTCTGTAAGAGTATATACGGGTAGAAGTCGGTATTGTCTTTGTTTGAACTAAACCTCCATATAGCATTGTTCTATATGTGTTAGGACGGACTACACCAGGAATTGTGTTGCTTTTTCTTCGGCACCGACGATTTTCTACGGTGTCCTGCTAGGGTCATCTTACCGTCGCATCTTACCATTGACCATCGACCTAGGTCCTAGGTCGATGGTCGATGGTAAGATGCGTAAAATGCGATGGTCGATGGTAAGATGCGATGGTCGATAGTCGATGGTACGATGCGATGGTAAGATGGCCCTAACAGGACACCGTACTACATGGACACGGTACGAATGGTATACAAACAATTAACGCCGAATAAACTGTATCTCCCGATTATTGAAACAGCCGGGTTCCAGTATCAGTTTCAGGCTCACGAAAACTAGACTGCTTCACTACGCATGTACACGTAAACAAACCAGTCGCAACTTCTTGAACAACAATGTAATCGTATGATCCCGAAGAATGAAGGGATGTACAACCGTAAATATCATTGGAAAAGAAAACAGTTATAACTTATGGTATAGTTTGTTAATTATTAAGTAAATTTAGCAGAGTATATTTTATGTATATTTAACATTAAAACCGTTCATTTAAGACACAATTTCCCAACAATTTCCCAACATCATATCATCATTCATTCAGCAGTTAAAGTATACCTTTATTTGCTATCACTGAAAGAAACATACTTTTCTCTTGAGCCCTTGTTCGCTCTACTGTCGGGCACCTATTTTACAATTACGTAAAACCTTGCTTGTTATTTATGTTTTCAGTATTAAGTGATTTGGATAGGTTCAGAGGTTACGTGTAAGAAGTAAGTAATTCAATTACATATAATGTAACTTAATGCCAGACATTGAGACCATATCTCCTATTCCATCGGCTCTCCCTCGGTACTCCGTTTCCAACTTATTTTTTTCAGGTCAACCTAATAGACAAAGTAGACTGGTACCCTGTACGCAGTATTAATCTACTGGCATTCATAATCACACGTTATCATCCCTACCCCCACATCCCAAGCTGTAATCCTCATAGGAGTAGGAACATGGGTCAGAGGCCTCCACACTCATAATCAGAATGAGGGTTGAGACAGTGAATATTGCCGGACTCCTGTAAGTTTTAATGTGACATGGTATAACTTAGCCGGTCGACATAGAAAATTAGCTATTTTGTTCAGTAAAATGTCTGACAAGCAAAACAAATCGTGCTCCTATACGTCACTGATCCTCCTGGTCTATCATATCATCCAGTGTCTATGATAAACACAACTCCCTGATGTACATGTAGTATTTGTCTGAAAAGGAGATTTCATATAACAGTTGTTATTGCTTTCAAATATGACCAGTGTCTGTGACAGTATAATATAAGTAAAACAATTGTTTTAATAATAATAATAATAATAATAATAATAATAATAATAATAATAATAATAATAATAATAATAATAATAATAAATAATAATAATAATAATAATAATAATAATAATAAAGACATTTTTCAACGATTGAACTTATTTGAAACTAGTCAATCTTCCATGAGGCCCTCAACAATGTATATTATACAATATTTACAAAGATATGTGATATACATTTAAAATGAATTGTAGTATATGCATACAGTAACGGAAATATGTCCAAAACTGTTACAAGAAAGTCATTATTATATGGTTTGGTTAATCCACTGTTAATACAATGTTTTGAAATGATTTTTTGAAAAAATTCACTATTCGGTGGTGGGGAATATAGTTGTAGATTTGAAGATGATCTTACATTTGGCATATGTACATATGAAGTAAGAGTAAACGTATTTTTAAGATAAGCAGGAGCCTGATCATTAAATATTTTAAACATAAGAATTGCTTTTTTTGAATTTAAATCTTTCGGGAAACAGCATCCAACGAAGTTCGATAAAAAGCTCAACAGATAGAGTTTCGAAATATTTATCCAGGATAAGTCTTGCAGCTCTTTTTGGGAATCTTACAATTTTATCTTCCAGAGAAACATTACAATTTCCCCATATCACACAACAGTAATCTAAATGGGGTAAGATATAAGCACTGAAAAATAATTTACGCATATGTATAGAAAGGTAAATCTTTATGCGAGATAACAGATATAACAATGAATTACATTTTTAAGAACATTATCAATTTGGCTATTCCAAGAGAGAGCGTTGTCAATTATTTTATAATGTTACTCTAAAGGGTTACGCCCCAATATTCCTATTTTACAAAATATTATTTTTGATATTAAATGGTACGAGAAAGTGGATTTCAGTAAACATTATTGCCTTTCAAAATCGCTGGAAACAACAATTATTACCGTTAAGTTGCGAGCTTTTTTTCTTCTTTTTTTTTTAAATCGTATCACGTTGCCATGAAATAGTTATTCAACCTGAAATCATAACGACAGTAACGTTAACAGAAGTCTGACAGTGCTCCAGATAAGACGCGTATTTTCATAAAAAAACGCATTAAAAATAAAATTAATGTGTTCAAAAACGCATTAAAAAATCGACGATAAATACTGAGAACCAAATTCTAGCGAACACACTTAATAGTTTAGAGAAATCGGTGCACCCAGTCATACTCGATAGATTCTTATTACTGAATAAAAACCAAGTGCCTCCAGCAAGTACTAGTAGATTCTTGCAAAAGGGAAACAAATGGACTTTTTGTCGGCTGTTTGACACAAATAAATACCTTTTAAAGGGGTTGATGCACTATTTAGTTAAAAGGACTCTGAAAAACTTGAAAAAAGCTGAACGAATTATCAAAATGCTATACAAATTAAAGGAGATACGACCTACTGAACATTTGCAAAGAACATAAATGGAGGCATCCATCTTGGACTGATGACGTCACTTTGCAAATTTTCAATAGGTCATATCTCCTTTATTTTTCATTGCATTTTGATAATTCTTTCGGCCTTTTTCAAGTTCTTTAGAGCCCTTTAAAATAAACTTGTTTGAAAATAGTGCATCAACCCCTTTAAAGAAGACTGAAGCAATGTTGAATGTATATGTAAGGGTAAGAGGAAATAAGCTATATGTTTGGATGGTAATAACTAAAGAGTAAACATTTTGCATTAATGCTTTGTCCAAAACTTGTTTCTAAGAATACGCATTTGTTAATGTAAATACGTAATGCAATTATTTTGTTTCCATGTGTACAACACGCATTGTGCTGAAAGCGTATCTGGAGCATATATATGGTTAGTTCGTATAACATACAAACATATAGAAAATAATTTCGTATTGGGGGTGGTCCAGTGGGTAGGCCGTTCGACTCTGAATCCGGATATCTGGCGCCACTGGGTTACTTTGGTGTGTCCTTTGTCAAGACATATCCACTAAAATTGTCCGTCGGATGCGGACATAACCCGGACGATCCTGGAGTCCATCCCACTAGCATGCTAAAGAACCACAGGAATCTAGTACGGTTAGGCAGATTTCCATCTATCCTTTTCCTCTCCCTCGGCGGATAAATCGCAATAACCTAAACAAAGTATTGATTGCATTTAAAATATTAAGAACAATTTAATTGTTGCTTTGGTGGGAGGAGTTGGGGTGAGGGTGGGGGCGAGCGTGGAGGGTGGGGGAGGGGAAGTGGAGGGCCCCCGATGGGTATGTGATATGTGAGAAAACTTATATTTTCATGAATCCGATAATCACGCCAAAACAACAAATCTTCTTTTTTTTAATTATATACGTAGTCCGTCGAAATGCTCGTTTATAGTAAAGAAGGGCTGGCATATTAAATGTGTACACGTGTTAGGGGCGTAATAATTAAGGAATTCGCATCTTACGCTTTCCGATAGAAAATCCTCGAAACTCTTTTTCATTTTGTAACAGTATAGAAATTGTCATTTCTTAAAACAAAATTTACAGATTGTCTCAATTTGAAGAACATTTTATTTTGAATGCAGTTTACACTATCAGTGTGTTTCTATGTTTATAAAAGTGTCAAAAAGTATTATTAAAAGTCCGATTATTGGTTATCTAATCTACTTCCTGTTGTTGTTGTAGTTTTTGCTTAAAACTGTAACTGTATGTACTGTGTCCTTTTTCGCAACAGGAATCTGCAACTGGTCCCAAATTAAAGAGTTTATTATCCTGTGTACATTGATCTTGTAACATTTACTCTGTCTTAATTATAAGAAGAGTAAATAAAGAACGAGAGTTTGCAGTTTTACCATGCGCCAAACAAGCTTATGCGAGATTTGAGTACGTTGCAAATAGCATTGTAACATATTATTACGTCTCTTTGTATAGCAACACCGTTTTCTTAAATCACAGAAGTGTCTGGACTATTGTGTGTGTTAATGTGCATGATTTATGGTGCATTCTCTTGCAGCATCTTGTATTTTAATTAGGTAATTGAGCAATTTTAGGTCCAGGCTGGGATCGAATTGACTACGCCACCTTGATAACCAATACACCACCGCGCCACCCAAATGGCATACTAACTATTGTAATGTTTTATTTATATACCATTGTATTTATAAATGATTATGGGATTTGAAATAAACTATAAAACATGCTTTAATGTTGGTTGGACGCTTTCTGCATGTTTGCAAGCATATAAACAATGATACAGCCCAGGTGTCGAGCTGCTCTCGAGTCTAAAACCCTGTCTCGTACTTTAAAAAAAATACTTTTGAGTGTTAAATATTTTATCTTTATACCGGCTTGCTGTTACGTTGGTGTTGTTGCAACACTGTTGTTGATCGAAGTTTATCTTCAGTCAAAGGACATTAAGTTAATCCGTGACATAAAAATGTTTTTATACGCTATCATATTAGCAATAAATTTAGATACGGCAAGTCTAGTCAACGCTATCGATGGCTTCAATAATTGGACGTTTCTGACACATAAGAAGACATGTTTTGAAAAAACAAAATTAGTGATTAATTTTTAATCTCTGTAAGCGATGTTTAAATACAAAATAACAATTATCACGTGAACATGTCCCTAAAATATACTAAAGAAAAAAAGAAGCGCAAATCGTGAATTTCCGCTATAGAATGTATATACTGCACACTTAATTCCACGTAATATACCAGATAAATCACAAGAGGTTATGTAAAAGAGTTGCAGTTAGGTATAGAAAGGAGAAAACTGTTCTGTTGTAGACTTTTTAATTACAGTACACTTTGCAAAACGAAATGCATAAATGCTGAAGTTCCGCTTTGGGGATCGAACCCAAGACTTTTGGATCATGGATCCAACGCTCTACCACTGGCCCACAGCGCTCCACAAAGAGCTCATCTGCTTGAGCCAAATGTGTTTTCTATCAATAACAAAACGTTCAACCGGATATGGTTTGGTGTGTTATGTGTTGTTTTAGTCTTTCTCCTGAAAGGAAAGTTATACTGTATCCACGTACCATTCGATTAACTGCAATATACAGTGGACATTCCAGAGTTGCGTTTCTTTTTTCCTTAGTATAGTCATATTTCAGAATTCAGCGATAAATGCTGGCATTAAAAGTATTCATTTCGAGGACGTTAGTAATTTTGAAATGTTACAGCATGTGTATTATCCAATGCATATTGAACTGTATTAAACGACTCATAATTACATTGTCTTTATCTAGAGCCTCCCCGGATACAGTGAAAGGTTATGATATACTCTGATCATCCATCGGACTTACCTGCTGAATTAAGTGACTTACCCGTTGACACACCGTAAAAACCAGTGGCGCCGGAATATAAACGAAATATTTCTTCATGGTGCAGGCATTTTACGGTAAGCGAGTGCGCTCTGATTACGCATCTCCTTCTGTGTTTTAGGGACCACGGTGACCCAGCACCCTCGATTCTAAATCCGGAGAGCACGTGTTCGAGCCTCAAGCTGCTGTTTTCTGCGGTGTGACCTAAGGGGAGACGCTCACTCAGATCGTCGGATGGGTCGTTAAATGTTGCATGTTTACGTTATAGATGTATGTTTTGTTTATTAATAATTATAATACACCCGCACTATATAGCCTAGTTTAAAATATCTCGTTATATTGAACGATATATCACTGTAATTTGTGCAACGTTAGGAGAATAAGCATAGCGCATTGCGCATTGCGCATTGTAACGTATGCAACGTTAGGGGAGCAAGCAAAGCAATGCGAAAGATTTCAGATGTGTGCGTTATTTTCACATTTTAGGGGTATTAGAAAAGAAATAGAACATCGTTTACCGTGAATAATCTATAATATATCACGGTTTGTCGTTCAATTGTAAACAATAACTCCAAACCGTGATATATTAAACGATAATTCACAGTAAACGATGTTCTATTTCTTAAGTATGTATATGGGGGCGTCTCCGTGACCGAATGGTTAACGACGTTGCGTTGTAAACCTTCGCCTCTCACGGATACGGGTTCGCCTTGTAAGTGAGGAGGTATCGATTCTTACGGATGGCGGGAGGTGTACAGTACTGGTTCTACCCATGAAAAGTGGGTGGTCTGCCTCCACCACAAAAAAATCGACCGTCATATATAACCTTACATGTGTTGAAAATGACGTAAACACCATACACACAAACAAACAAAATATGTATAGAAAGGTGTGTACTAGTTATAGTTATTAGTAGCGTTGCATTCTGCACGTAAGTTAAATGTGATATATTAATATAAATATGTACATAAGCATATTAGCGATGCAATGTAATGGTTCAGCCACCTTCTCGGCATATTTGCGGTGAAAGAAATACAATAACAACAGCATTAACTGCTATAGTATTATGTGTTACCTCATACATATGAATACGTTTCTGTTCATTATGTTAGTTGTTGGTGTAATTGTGTATGCATATTTCACTATCGCTGCCAAGCGCATATTGGTTGTATCCTCACAGGTCCTATGGCCCATTGAAATTATATGAATAAACGTTATTATAAAATATAAATTCGTGCGTTGTTACTGTTTTAGGGCGATGAACGTATACTATAAGTATGTATTATTTATCAAACTTGAAAGAGTCTTTTTTTTTTAGTTCTGTATGCATATATACTGAATGCATATAATGCATTTATAATGCATCTACAATCATAATTTTAGAAATTCTAGTAAATGTTTTCTACGGTGTATTAAGCGCGGGATTTTGTTCTGTTCTATACAAAAGCCTATGCAACTGATCCTCTTGGGGTATTATTGCTAGTAGTGAGTCTGGTGACACGGCTGGTGCAATAGGTCCAGGACCAGTCGCATAAGTTCTATCATATTATTGTATTGTTGTAAATGAAATTAAATTTCATAGAGTCTCTTAAAATTCTTCAAGAATGGAGGAGCACGTGATTAAAAATGTTGTGGGTAAAAGACTGGCCAAAATGTTGGGGGTAAAAGATTGGCCATAAGATCGTGTTGTTATATTGAAATTGCTCTATTGAAATTGGCGCTATGTCATAGGTCCATATATTAGGTAACTATTACAGCTACAACTTTAAAACTTTATACGGTTGTTATACATCATAACATGACCCTGCATATAAGGTTTCATAACTCTGTGCTGCTTTCTGCAAAAGTTATACCCCTTTTTCAACTTAGTATATCGGTTAAGTTTTCCGTAAAGGACCACTTTTTAGCCAGTATGTTTTTGCGGAAAAATACGACTTATTGTCATCCCTTGATCGGCGTATGCGTATTTGTTAAGATTTATGTTAAGGTGCACTTCTTTCAGTAACTATAACAGATACAGCTTTGGAACTTTGCTTGAGCATGCTATTTCCCGACGCAGGCCGTGCAATATTGGTTTCCACCCAGGAAAAATATCATGATCTTCCCTACGTGGCACACACCTGCGACAAAAATCAGTGTCAATAGTTCAAAAAACCAAACTGTATGATATCTTATCACTACAAACCACTTCTTCCGAATACATGTCCACCTACCCCGGCCATTTGTCATAGTACACATTTTACTGATCATATTTGCTTCTTTTTTGATATTTTGTTTACTTAATTTAAACTACCTTAACATTTTAAACATCTTCATAACTTTCTAGAAATATATATCTTTAGCAATTAGTGCAAAGACTTAAATATGTTTTGATATCTTAAGTATGTGCCTTTGTTCTCAAGTTACTATTGCTTACTGTTGCCATATAACTTTTTATACTTTTTAAAATATTTCTACATTTTTGTTGTTATTCATAACTTTCATATGATATCATCAAAATCATTTTACCAATCAGTGATCAATAATATAAAAGACCTCCACATTCTGGTAGGGGGTAAACTCGGTGTTTATCTTTGGTGCTCAACTGACTTTAGCCCTTTATAAAACTAGTTTTTAGTGATAATTATATTAAAAGCTTTATTTTTTTGTGTACATCTATGTATCTTCTTTTAGTTTTGTCTGATTTTAAAACACCAACATGTCAGAATACATTTAATTTAATGATGGTCTAATATTTCCTTTTTTCTAATTATATTAAAAGCTTTATTTTTGTGTACATCTATGTATCTTCTTTTGGTTTTGTCTGATTTTAAAACACCAATATGGATACATTTAATGTAAATCATGGTCTAAGGTTTTCATTTTCCATACAGATTGACAATAAAGTCCGAGTAAACCCCTTTATTTTCACCTACTGAATAGCTCAACCTACCGGAAGTTGACCAGATGTGAAAGTTATGAATATAATAAAAAAAACTGCAAATAAATACACATGTTTGTTTCCTCCTTTTGAAAACATTCTGCGCCGCCCTGATTCTTTGCATCAGTTTCTTCTTGTGTTTTATTATACTATTTTACTATGACGAGACTTTAATAAACTATACAACAAATTCTCGTATTTTTAACGTAGAATGACGGGAATTGAAAATATGTGACTGGACTCTTGATGGGCGATTGTTTATTTACAGTCCGTTACTTTTAAAATATTTCAAATGTGACAGTTTAAGTGGGTGTCATTAATGCGATTATGAAAATATTAGAATATTATATGAGTGTCAATCAACGTATGTACGTTTTATTCAATGTTCCAGCAGGTTTGGGACATGTTTCGATAATCCGGCTATAATCCGACGATAATCCACAGTGGGACGTCAGAACATGTAGGGCGCGGTACTTTATGGATTTACAAGTTGATCTATATCTATATTATCGATTTTTCGTCCAAATGACATGAAAGGGTCATCCCCCGCGATTATGTTATAATTGTATTACATTGTATAACCCCAGATTATATTTTAACGATGCAAGATGAATGAATCTTAAACTAGTTGCTATAATATGGTTTAATATTGTAATGTGTTATTGCCATTACAAGAACAACAAAAATAACCTTTATTTATCAGATCAATCAATAATAAACGAGTCACGCAGGATTCGTGGTGAGAAGTAAATAATAAAAAAAAGCAAAACAAAAAGTACTTAAAAGAATATAATCACTGTATACATGCTAATGTTGCTTATTGAATTGCACATTTCCACATGTCTGCATCATGCCCGAGAGTAATACAACGTTGTTGTTATCTACCGTTTCCGATTTTACTTACAAGCTTCAAAAATTCTAACAATTGTTTTGACAGAGATACCTAATTTACGTTATTAGGAGAGCGCTCAACACCTGTTAACATCATTTTGTATACTAAGTTTACATATTTCTTTTCGGACAATGTAATATTGTTAACCAATATTTTATAATTATAAAGAATCGTCTACTATGCAAAGAAATTCTGCCTAATTCCTCGTAAATAAAATCATTTTGAGTACTCTTTTTAACACCTAAAAGTCGTTTACAAAATTGTAAATGCACAGTTTCAATTTCAGAAGCTTGCATAAACCCCCATATTTCACTGCCATAATTTAAAAAGAGTGTTACTAATTTGTCAAAGAGATCGAATTTGTGTTTAGGTGTAATAACTGTACATATGTGTAAGTATTTATTTAAAGCAAAAATAGTCTTTTGAGCTTGTCCAGCAAGAGTTGTTCGAGCTTCCGCAAAAGATCCACCAGGGGTAAAAACTATACCTAAATATGTAAATTTGTTTCAATATTAAGCTGTGTTTCATTATAGTAAAATGACAAATTTCTGAGAAGAAGACCCCCATTATAAAAGTCATTACTTTTGTTTCTGCCGAGTTCACATTTAATTCCATTTTTCACAATAATCTGATAACAAATGTAATCCATATTGAAGTTCTTCACCAAAATTACCAAAAAAATACATTGTCATCAGCATACAAGATAATACATATCTTAAACACATTAACATCTATACATCTTCTATTTTATTTAAAAACATTGAAAATAGTAAAGGGGAAAGACTCTCGCCTTGCCTTACTCCCAGTGTACAGCAAAATGCGTTACTTAATTCACCAAAATGCTTAACTCTTGATTTAACTGATGTATACATAGACTTGATGATATTTAACATTTTACCACGGATTCCAAGTTTAATAAGTTTATACCATAAGTTATCACATACAACGTGATCAAACGCGTTGGTAAAATCTACGAAAGTACAATATAACAATATATGGTGTTAAGAAACGGCACGTCACTACATACATAGTTCATATTGTGCGCAAAAAATGACGAAAATGCAATATTCAGTTATTATATGATGTCGTCAAGATAATGAGTTTGTAATAATCTAGAAATACTAATCTACAAATACTGATGAATTTACAATCTTCATTCAAAATTACGGTAGAAAGTTTATAGGTAGAACTATGTATAAATAAAATGAAGATGATATGGTAAAATATAAACATATAGTCACTTATTATAATCAAAAGATATCTATAAAACTTAAAATGTCATAAAGCTGTCGCTGATACCATGATTTGCACGTGTCTCATTCTGATATATTTTGACATTTCTATATGCATATGCAAATTATATTTAATTTTGACAAAGGTCGAAACATATAGTTTTATTATATACTGAGGAAAAAAAGTTTAGCAAGTTTTTTGTTGCACCCTGGAAATAATATTTGTTTTTGTTGTAAAATCAAGAAACTACTGCCATAGACATTTCATTAAACACACACCAATAACAGTCGAACATCTTAATGACGTAACGAATAAATGAATGTAGGGGTCAAGCCCGTAAAGTCCCAAAATGTCAGTATATCTTGTATACCGTATTATTTCATCTAAAAAACTTTTTTCCCTCAGTATATATATAGTCACAAAACAATAACATCTTCTTAAAAAAAATGGTGTTTAATTGTATGTGAATAATTATGTATGTATTTATACGTCAACAATGAGACGTTAATAAATTAATACAATAAACTACATAGTGTCTTAGGCCTAGAATGAAATTTTGAATCATGAAAATTAATGTACTCAGTTTTAATTTTGTTTATTTATATATATTTTGAATTCTATAAATTCACACTAGTATGAGACCTTAATGAAAACATATTTTAACCATATGTATACGGTATAGTTAAAAAATATATATATAAAATAAAAACACACACACACAAAAAACGGGTTTTGACCATAAAAACAACACAACAAACAAACTCAAAGGTATTTCACTGTTTGTAAAACAGAACAATTTGACTACAAACATTACATATTTCTCCGCATTCGTGCCGACAAGGTGAGAACCTATAACCAAACAGGCAAACAATGAGCAATTACGCGAGTAATTAACACCTTATGAAGTACCGCCATTCTAGTTGCTCGGCGTTGGCTTGTTGGTATATTTTCTCACCTACAGAATAGAGTAATTAAATATAATTAACGAGTAATTAGTAAACATCGTATTGCTCAATCCCCAACGCCACGCGTATTTTTCATCGGAACTGTATGGGTGTTTGCAAACTCTTAACGTTCAATTACTCTCGGTAAAGTAGTGTTCGAGATGTGGTGATTGAAACATAGAGGACGGTTAGCATCATACGGACCGCCGTGTGATTTTTCTACAATAACTCATCGAAAACCACTCATTCTGTTTGCCTTACACCTACCGTGATAGGTTATGTAACGTTCGTGTTCATACCTTTGGCGGTGAAAAACGAACTTGAGTAATATTTCTAATACACTAATAATTAATTATCAACTCAAACTTTGATGTACCGCTATAACTGATTAATTATTCCATATTTTTGCAAAAACGATGCGATCTGAAAATCGATTTATGTCACGTGACAGAGCACAGTCCGTGACTTTTATCAAATAAGTTAATATTGACTAAAATAATTGTAATACAAATGTTCCGTTATATTTGGTCAGGTAAAAACTATTGGGGAATACTGACAGGTAGTAGTATTCCCTTGCCAAAGCCCCTAAGTTCCTAATTGTATATGTAGGGATGCGAATCATGTACATGTATATCGTATGCACAGGTTAAAGGACCGTGGTTTGGGCTTAGAAACAACCGTGGTTTGGGCTTAGAAACAAACAAAACATTTGGGGGGGGGGGGGGGGGGGGACGTGTCAATGTATCCTACCTTGGGGGAGGATTTTTGGGTAGGGTTGTTTTTGGTGTACATTTTTTCATGTATTTCATATATGTTGATGTTTGTATACAAGTATATAGACCAAAACAAATTCAAATATTTGTGTTTGTTTCCTTTTAAGTCCAAACCACGTTTCTTTAACCTGTGGCCGTATGATGTAAAATATGTTACATTATAATTACCAAAAATACTATGTATGTTGTATCATGCATGTATTACACATTCGGTAACATTCACAAATGCGTGTTGCTCGTCATCTGTATGTTAAGATATATAGTACATGCATATTTATACATGGTTTAACACATATAATTATGTTATCCACCATTTAGTAGGTTGCGTGGACATGTACAATGATAATCGTTAGTAAAATCATTTTCTAGCAATGAAGGAGTGCATTATATGTGAGGTGTTGCTTAATTTGAATATTGAGATTGACTGTCAGCTATATAAGTATACTTGCATACATATCCTCATGGGCTTTTAGACTAACGGAAAGTTGAAAAGGTTATATACTCTAATATTTGTGAAAATAAAATATGTTCAAATGAAGTTTCGAAGATAGGGAGGGGTTGGGGAGCAATCAGATGGAGGGAACATAGTTATATAATTGTATTCGAACCTAAATACGTTTTCATTGTAAATATATATTTATAATATAAAAAAACACTTCTTTCTTTTCAAATCAAAATATATCGCCTCATTGGCCCACTCGACGACCGCATGCAGCAATATTGTTTCATTTTATCAACGTTTTCAACATTTTCTCCCATCTCATTGTTAAAACGACATTTACCCGACTCTGCCACAATGGTTCGTTTGATTAGGGGCTGGAACACTGTCCAAAGGCAAGTTCATCCATTCTGGAGCCCATTTTGGAAGGAAATTGAAATCAAAATCGCCATTATTATGGTAATGGCACTTCACTTTTCCTTTTCTCAAAATGTCTCTTTCTGTACCGCCGTCAATTTTGAGATTTGCCATGAATAGATCCTCAAATAGTTTCGACTCTCTTCATGGGAACGTTTTGACGCGCTCCGTATCCGTCAGAAGCCCGGTTTTAAAGGGGTAGTCGGCAATATTAAAGAATGTTTAAAGTATTTGTTTGAGTGTAGTCCTAAGGTTCTAAGTTACACCGCATATGTGCCAAACGAAGAATCTCGTAAATGACACGGTACTTTAGAGCACTAAAATTACACTTTGATTTATTAATCCAGTATTATTTTGATTTTAAAAATGCTTGAATAAATTAAATAAAAGGTAATACAGGAATGTTCAAGTATGTTCCGTTATACTAATATATGTTTAACTTCATTAATGGTGCAATTTAATCAAATTAAAATAATATGAAGAAAAAAACTATTTGATTTTAAATGTTTAAATACTCATTAATTATGCTTTAATACATGAGTGCAATATTAACATACAGATAAAGAAACTATAATATTGAACTATACGCTTTGTGTATCCATATATGTACAAAAGCAAATTATAGTTTATCTCTGTCGTTGTTGTTAATATTGTTGTTGTTTTTCAATCTGAAAACTCTAAACCAATAACTGTACAATTCAACTGGAAAACTCTTAGCTAATAACTGCACAAATGCACTGATAAACTGCACAAACTCAATATAAATACACATTTCAAATTCGAATCAACATCCCTCCCCCAATATAGCTGCACATTTCAAATTATAATTAACATCATCCCAAAACACACACACACCAAGAAAAAAATAAAATAGTGTATACATATGTTCACAAACTCAGCATTTTAATGTACACAATGGCTTGTGTGTTTAACCTACATGAGCTTTAGCAGACATAGCGGATCAAACTCGGATTATTTAGTAATGTTGCGGGGGGATCATACACCTTAGGAGTACACATACTCCTCAGACTATTACTTATATATAATGATGGTTTTACCTATAAACTATTGATCTATTCTTTATTTCACCAAGGTTTACACAAACAGCAATGGAATCAACATCGTCAACGCATGATAATAATGTCATTATGGCTGAATGGCAATTTAAACACAATTTAATGTAAATAGTAACACATAGTATCCAAAGTGATTAGGTGGGAGGGAGATATTGTGTTTATTTATACATGTATATAAATGTATTCTATAATAAACCATACGTTTTGATGTTCTTTTCTCCGTCATTTCAATACCATGCACATTTACAAATTCATATATAAGTATGTACATTGTTGGCGGATACTATGTTAAGTTTTGTGTTTTTTGTATTTTTTCTTAAAAATAAAGGTTTTATAATTATGTTCATCAAGATTCAAGATTCAACCTTGAATCTAAAGTATGGACAAAGTAAGTTAATAATTCACAGACGATTTTATATCTTAGTAGCTTTCCAAGATTGTGGTATGTCAATAAACAAAGAAAACACATGATGCACGTGTTGTTCGGGCGTATTGCATTGTATACGGAAGCCAACTAATGCTACATTTGGTGTGTGTTGTCTAACCTACAAACCTTATTATCAATATCCGCCCAAACTTAAATTATAATACATCTATAGTGGGATTTAAAAACAATAAATTATATCATCCGCATTACGTATTCCGAGTATTAACTTTCATACCCCATCCAACCCCTTCTCCAAGAAGCGAAAACGGGGTAGGTTGGGGTATAAAATAAAACCTTAATTTTGGCTAAAAATGTTTGCGTATTGTAAAAGGAAAACATTTAAGTAATTTTAAACAGGCTAAATGTAAAAATGTTTTTAAACATTTTTTATTGTCGAAATATCCGTTATAAAATCCTGCTAATATAAGCTTTCCCGTCGCTTTATGGAATTAAGGCGAGACCACGTAATGAGTACCCTGACTAAATCAAATTGTGTGTGTTTTGCTTGTATATTCTAGAATCTATATCTACACAAATTAAAATAATATTTCATAAATGTGTTTATTTTCTCCTCCATAAACTAAAGCGTCAATAGCCGAACAAGGTTTATATGTACATGTATGGTGGTGGTTGTTGTTGCTATTTTAACTTAAGAAACAACCTAGATTACAATTCATTTTATCATAAAGAGTTGTTTGACTTACAGAGAATCACGTTTTCTATCATAACGAGATAAACACCTAATTAATCTGTAACGATATCGACACCAACATGTTTTTTATAACGATTTAAAATGGGTAGACGCCAACCTTTTATTTTATATTGAGATAAACATCAAACTTTTATTTTGTATTGAGATAGACATCATACTTTTATTTTATATTGAGACAGACATCAAACGTTATTTTATATTGAGATAGACATTAAACTTTTTTTCTATTGAGACAGACATCAAACTTTTATTTTATATTGAGACAGACAACATACTTTATTTTATATTGAAATAGACATTAAAATTGTATTTTATATTGGGATAGACATCATACTTTTATTTTATATTAGTTTAAACTTATTTATTTTACATCGATTGTAACGAAAGCTCTATGAACTTATTTGAATCACTCTCGATGTCTTCCTGGGTAGCACCAGTACTAAGCAATGCAGATAAAGTGTCTTGCTCAGGGACACAACGCATATGGCAATGACGGAAATCGAACCCACGACTTTTGGATCATGGGTCCAACGCTCTACCACTAGACCACAGCGCTCCACACTATTGAGACAGACATCAAACTTTTATTTTATATTGAGACAGACAACATACATTATTTTATATTGAAATAGACATTAAAATTTTAGTTTATATTGGGATAGACATCATACTTTTATTTTATATTGAGACAGACATCAAACGTTATTTTATATTGAGATAGGCATTAAACTTTTTTTCTATTGAGACAGACATCAAACTTTTATTTTATATTGAGACAGACAACATACTTTATTTTATATTGAAATAGACATCAAACGTTATTTTATATTGAGACAGACATCAAACGTTATTTTATATTGTGATAGGCATTAAACTTTTTTCTATTGAGACAGACATCAAACTTTTATTTTATATTGAGACAGACAACACATTGAAGCAGATATTAAAAGTGTATTTTATATTGAGACAGATATCAAACTTTTATTTTATATTGAGACAGATATCAAACATTATTTTATATTGAGATAGACATCAAACTTTTATTTTATATTGAGAATGACATCGAACTTTTATTTTATCGAGAAAGATATCAAAAAATGGTGTTTCCAAAGATGCGGTTTATCAAGCCATATTTATATAACGAGATATAAAAATCGACATAAGTTTTAGAAGCGAACTTGCAAATCAAACGCTAGTGAGATTTATTTTCTTGGAAATCCATTTACTGTAGTTATATGTTTGTTAAAACGATTAAGCCATATCCCAAATGGCCGACAAAGTAGCTATATTCCAAATGGCCGACAACATAGCTATATCTCAAACGACCGATAACCAAGCTACATATCAAACGATATAACATAGCTATATCCCAAACGACCGCCAGCATAGCTATATCTCTAACGGCCGACAACATAGCTACATCTCTAACGGCCGACAACATAGCTATATCTCTAAAGACCGACAACATAGCTATATTCCAAACGGCCGCCAGCATATATAGCTAAATCCCAAACGCCCGCCAACAATTTGCGAAACAGAACGCGACACATATCCATAACGAAGCAGACTAATGAATTGCAAGCATAATTATAATATATCCCAGAATGCAGCACAGAATTATTCCTTTTTATTTAAATAAACAAACAACATGACAGAAAGTCAGCATGCACTACCCGCGTTCGCTGAGGATACTTTGGTTAACGTTATACGGGAATTGAGCTTATATATTAGAGAAAATCTTCTCAACTTATTTATAATATGATCTTTCAAAATCTTTAATGATCACAGTCTTATTTGCTTAAATACCTCAAAGGAGTTTACATAGCATTAATACAAAAAATTATTCAGTTATAAGAAGTGATTTAAGATTTATTTAATATTGCTTGTTTAACTCTAGCTATAGGAAAATCGGCTTGAGTTGAAGGTCTCCCATCTTTAAAGCGGATAACATTAAACATCTTTCAAAGATAATACTAAGTGGCTTACCCACTTGCTTCTTATTTATTGAAGGAATATAGTTATACTGCATTACAAATTCATTATTGAATTAAAATCTCATGCGCCAGGGATAGAGGATTGTCAGGCAGTTCACCATATTATTCATTTAATTATTGACTCGCTCATCGTCAACCATTCGTCACTACGCTGTTTGCCAAACCAGCCATCTCATTGGCTGTCGGCGTGTCAAAGGGGCCGACCCGATTATTTATTCTACCGTACTTAGCAGCTTAAGTCGTATTGTGATCTATCAAACATTGTAGTAACATTTTGAGGACATAAGCTCGGTTTTACTAACTTAAGCCTTGTTCTAAGATTGGCGTAATTCTCTATAGATTTTCAGCTGATTTTTCGGATCAAGAAAAAACGGAATAAGAATCTTAACAGCTTAGTATTAAACAAAAAAGCTACTAACAATTAATAAAGACAAGTTTAATGGTTTCAACTGGCTAGGTGTTCACAGTGCACGGATTAGTGAAATCTTATTAATACAGAGATAAGAGGAAGACGAAAAAAATTGCACTAGGTAAGTTAATTATAATCTTATCCGGTAATTAGAGATAATGCCGTGCCGCTCTTATCAAAGCTGGCTTTAGCTTCCTTGTACGACATTCACCTTATAAACTGTTGCATATAAGTATGTTATTGTGTACATGTATGTTTTATTTTATATTATTGTCTGTATTGCAGTATCAGTAATATATGTGTATCTATCTCACAACCTGCGCGCTTCCGGCGATCTTTCAGACTGGCGCACCATTTGCACGAGCAAAATGTGCGGAGTCATGAGCACAGCAATTACTGCCCACATGAAAAAAATTATCAAGACAGTGAAATTAGCGTGTACCCCATATACCGCCATTATCACGTAAATTCGGGGCCAGTAAGTTTATATTAAATCGCTCAAGTGAATATTTAATAAGTGTCCAGAATTTGAACACGGGGACACCGACAGCTGAGCTATCATTCACTATTTAGCGTGAATTATACGAAGGTTGGTCGGTGGAAACGGTTGGCTATTCAAACCTCACAGCGGTGCAAAACAAAATAAGTACTCATCCACATGTGGGACATCGTATCATTATTGCTATCGCTGACCACTGTAGTTGTTCCTGTGACCTTTTTTCTACTTCGGACATAATTATCAGCGACCATTCGACATTCTCTCATAAATACATTTTGGATAGTCAAGCACTGACAAATATTAAATTTCAAAATGTCTGTTGAGGTAGCGATACATTTTGAAAACAGGAAATTCCACTCTCGCGTTAACGAGGACGAGAGTAAGGATTCGGGTATGTTATGTTTTCATAAATGTTTTGATATACATTATAAATACACACGTCTCGTGTTTCTTGATAGGTTTTCATGACAACGTCGCTGTTCCACGCAAAAATTAAATAAAATTCACACCTGTGCTAAATCGAGTTGAAATATATGTATTTATGTTAGATCATGCAGGGATCGCTTTCAACGTTACAGCTTTTATGTTTGATATTGAAATCTTGACACCAACTTTTCAAATATTAAAGTTAAAGATATATCCATACTGTGAATTATAACTATATACGTATTTGTCAATATTCTGAGTAAACAAGTGATTTGTCCAACACCCGTGCCTCTAATAACTAGGTTGTACGGATTAATTGGAAGACACGTGTAGATATTTACGTCTGAGATTAGAATAATCTGTATTAAAAGTAGGGATGTGTTTTGATTTATCCTATATTATACCGCAGTACTTTCGATTAGTGAAAATGACATAAGAACCTGCTTATCGTCTGACCTTGTCGGGAAATATTTTATCTGTTTGTTTATGAATTATTCTTAAACGCGATAAGTATTATTCAGACATTTTGAACTTTAATGGACACAAATGAGCAAGGTGAATGGAACAAATACGATTCCTAACACAGGGCTCAGTAACACGTACACAACATATTTAGTTTTGAAAGGTTTTAATATATTTACAAATGTGTGTATCTGAATATATGATATATGCATTTTTGGTGTTATTGGTCATTAATTATAAAGTAAGCCTATATGACACAGTTTCATACATTAAATTTAGGACATACATACACTGACCTAGTAACAATTATTATTATTATATCTTTCGTCCATATAAGGATAAAAACATTCCCCACGCAGTTGGGTGTCGCTTCTTTTTGACAACAACACGTTTTTGGTCACTTCGTGCTAAATTAACTTTACATTTTCAAATGTTGTGTATATAATCATAAATTGATTTTTCATTTATTAAATAAATACAATTTCCTACGTTTAAATCGCATAATACCAATGGTCATCGACCGATGACCATCAAAACTGGCTAAAGATTAGATTTATTGACTTAGCATTGATAATGGTGTCCGTTTTGACAACATTTTGGCCGGAGAAACATTGAAAAGCGGACATGTGTTCGTCCGACTTGTTCACGATTACATCATCAAAGTTTGTTTAATAAAGTGTTATCTTTGCTGTTTGCATGACTTCAACCAAAACAAGCAGGAATTGTTCTACACCTAAACAGGACGATGCCGTTGTTTTTGCAATATTCGTTTGTTCTGATTAGCGATATGTTCTGTTTTCATAGGAACATTCAAGCGAATTTAGCAATTAGAATACCAAAACATCTGCACGCATTATCAAATCAAATTTGTGTTCATACCATAATAGATAGTTATTTTATTCAAGATTCAAACAGAAAGCATATATATTCCAAAATTACGCTTTTATGTGTTTTTACTCGTTGTTTCATAATATTTTTTGATAGGTCAAACAAGAAATTCTAATGGACTTTTCAATATATTGTTTGTCACCCACAAAAGCATTAGCAGTATTGATAAAGCTAGCCTGTGGTTTAGTTGTTAATAATTATTTTAATATCACCATTTATGGAGGAAATTAAAGAGTACTACTACTCCGATCCATATTTATGTTTTAACAGTTTCTTTTCACTTGTGTTAAAGTTTTGGATGAACCTTTCGAGATTTTGTTTACAACTACACACTAGAAACCAGTCTAAGATAAATTTACGGTGTCACTAAGTAGTTTAAATATTTAACTTCCTAATTATTGTTGTCACTCTTAGGAATCAGTGTGACACTTCTCTGCAATATTTGACGACAAATCTGGACACATACAACACCATCCGTAATGATTCTGGTCGAGATGTGTGTGCTGAACAAACACATATCACCTGACACGTGTTTGTTTGATGTCCTGTTTTGTCCATTTACTTTACATAACTGCTCGTAATTTCCTGTTCATCTCCAAGCCTTTTACAATAATATTATGTTGTATGATAAAATTAAAAGCACAATTTATTTAAATATAGATAATTTTATTTCAAATGCCAATAGGCCATGATTACAAATCCAAAGTAACACATTTATATAATTGTATAGTTTTACGGAAACCAGGGATTGAATTTTTTACTCTATACCTGACTTTGGCGACCCATATATTACGCTGAAATTGAACATACTGTGTTTGGGATGGTGTTTAATGTATATACACGTGTGTCGTTCTAAATTTAAAGACTATCTTTCCAGTTATTTTTTGTACTCGATTTTATGGTATATTACCTAAGGTTTCTATTTATATTTCCCTAATCATTTAGATTTATGAACCTATATTTTTATTTGATCAATGCGTTTGAAATTTCATTTTGTGGTATTTTGAGCACGTACGTTTCCGCTATCTATTTAATCTTGCTATCCTTGTCCGTTGATTTAGTACATTTTGGCTTTTTTTTTTAAATATGTTTATGTGGGTATACGAGTATACGGTTTAATTTGGGAGGCTTATATAATGTTTGTCTATACCATTTGCTGGCTTGGGCAAGAAAGGATGTGTATATATTTAATTTAGTCTAAAAGTTGACACAAGGACGGAGTGGACAAACTGAACAAATAAAGCAAATATTTCCGTTCCAACATTGCAACACAGACGTATTTGACCAAATCTGATCAAGTTGGGTGGAAATTTGAACAGCTAAACATATCGTTGCCAGCTAAAAGCTAACATTGTAAAACAAACAGTCATTTCGTGACACAAGTTAAATATTGATGGTATAACAAACACGTTCATTCAGCGGGTTTCAAGTGTTGTTTTCCTTTGAAATCCCGACCATTAAAGGAATGGACAATTTAAACATATAAATTCTGAATTTAAAATTGTGTGGTACCTTCAAGCTCTCTGCCTTTTCCAATTAGTTTTCAATATTATGACTGAAAAATATATAGACATTTGCCATTAAATCATTTTTGCTTGAATGTTGTTCTACTATATGAAATGTTCACGTTTAAAATTCAAAAAAGCGGCATATATATAAAAACATAACTTCTCTGATAGTAACTCACTTTCAAGTCGTCGGAATTACAAACATCATCAGTTTGTTTCTCACCTTTTTTTCTAATTAGTTGTACAAACACAATAGAACTAGTTCAAACTGTTAAAAGGGGGTGGAGTGAAATGGGCGGAGCTAGTGCTACCCGTTCTGTTGCGCATGCGTCAATGTCGTCACAGTTTGTGTTTTAGCGAGAGATTATCGTATGTAAACAGGCAACCACGTGTTAGGATTAACATAAGTCTTCGGATTTAGTGCAGAAACGGTCAGTTAGCAAAGTCTATCTAAAATAATTAATTGTGAAAAAATTTAACTGCTCTATCTGAACAAATAATATTTGGATACTCAACGAGTAATACGATTAAAAACTTAATAATTTAAACAATTAAGTCTTATAAAATAGTATCTCACGAGAGATAACGTGCTTCTTTGTTAATTCCAAAGAACCCGGATTAAAGATGCTGGACACAGAAACGAGGCCATCGAACGCCGAGATGATGATGGGCTACATGTATAATCAACATATGATGTCAAACGCTGAGGACGGTGACACGAACGATAACTCTAGTGAATCTCTGAATCCGGCTGAAAAATCACCGGCAAGCAGCCCAGGTAATAATGCTCACGTTGATAAATATTTCGTCTGCTCATCTAACAGATACTAGTTGATAAATATTTCGTCTGCTCATCCAACAGATACACGTTGATAAATATTTCGACTGTTCATTTAACAGGAGCACGTTAATAAATATTTCGTCTACTCATCTAAGAGATACACGTTGATATATAGTTCGTCTGCTCATCCAACAGCAACAGATACACTTTGATAAATAGTTCGTCAAATAAAACACAAGTTAGAGGGTATTTAATAATGCTTTAAGTATACTTAATCAGGATTTCAAATGTTTGTTCTTTAGATTACTTAGACAATATAAAGGTAAAGATTAGCACTCAAACAATTTATTTCAGGTATGTGATATCTGTCTTTAATTTTAAATGTAAATAATCTATCGTATTACTTCCGAATATAACAGTTAAAATAACGTGACTATTTTTTATTTTTTCAATTGTGTAATAATTTATTGTACACACTATTTATTCACACTGACATATTGGAACTTTACTAGTATTTCTTCGCAATAAATGTGGAAATCAAACTGATCATGTCAAACTGGGATGAAAATATACGGTCCTATATCAAAGCAAAAAGAGAAGCAGACAGAAAAGGATGTAACCGGTCGCTATTTAAAATTAACTTTAAGAAGTTTAACACAACTCGTTGTCCTGAATAAATCAATTAATAAAATAACATCCATTGATTGGAATAATAACAGGCATCAGGCGGAGAGTTAACAGTTAATTTCACTCTCTGACAACAAACAGACATTAGCATATGAAGCTTAATATGATCTCTAGTGAGCCGGAAAATCTCCGGTCCTCAACGAAGTAGGATTCTCTTGATATTAATTTAATAATTAAAAGATGGGCAGATCAAAGGAAACCGCCAGGTTGTTGATTAGTGATAGCAAAATGGAACTTTGTGAACTTAGAACATTGTAACATTATTATTTAATTTTAATTATTGTTATACATATTGTTATTATTATTATTATTATTATTATTATTATTATTATTATTATTATTATTATTATATTATTATTATTATTATAATTATTATTATTTAAAATATGATGTGGTTGACGTTGCTTAGTTATAATTATATAATAATAATAATACATTATTTCCTATATTACAATGTCTGGTCTATAGGTGTACATATGTTTAATTAAATAATTTGAAATAAATATTTTATTATTATTGAATCGAGATCATTAGGGTTGTTTATAATATGTGCAAATCTAACATGTAGATTTCAGATTTAGTAACTGTTTTAAATGCATGTCAGTAGGAGGGTTTTCTTATATTTTGTAGTATCTCACGGGTCTATGGACTTTTGATTAATGAATAAATTCTTCTTCTTATTGCTATTATTTAACCAAATTGTATTTAATTGTAGAGAGGATAATCGTATATATATATATATATAATCACAGAATATGTATTTGTTGCCTCTCACATTTCAAAAAAATCAATTCTTTATGCCAGTATTGTCATGCAGTGACTATATTGATTTCATTGCTTACTATTGTAAACATTGGTGAACAAATATTTAATAAACAATTTAATTCATATGTAACATTTGAAAATACATTCCTTCTCAAACATTAACTCATTTTCATGACACAAACCATACATGTGTCACATTTTTATTTTTAACTTCTTGTCATCTCGTTTTTAATCGCGTATATGGAAACAATCATTGGCGTTATTATCACTCTATTAACACGTCTTTCAAATGTCTTCAACGTACACTTTATTAGCAATCAGCATTAATGGACACGGACTAAAACTAGATGTCATAATAAGCGCGTAGAGATTGTAAAAACAAAATTTTCTCACATTTCGCATTTGTTTACCTTCTTCCAAAAACAACTCTTTTTCTTTAGCTTCAAAGCGACACGATGTTTATTTATCAGATTAAATATGGAATTTTAAAAAAAGGACTTGTTGTTACTAGCCACACGTTGACATATTTCTCTTGTAATTGATGGCTTCAACACTTTAAATATTTGCTAGCACCGTTGCACGTCTCGTTTCTCATTTGCTCATTTGGAATAATTAAATACTAGTAAATACAAAGTGTAATAAATATTAACAAATAAAGAATGCAGCATATTTGTACATATAACATTAATAACGTAACAATACATTAATGAATAATGTCGATAATTTGTAGACACAGGCATCGGACTACAGGAATCTCCATACAGCAAGCAGGATTATAAACCGGAATACATCAAACCTGAATACTCGTCCCCACCAGAACATCATATGCAACACATGCATCCGGATATGACGTCAATGGCATACCCACCCGTCAGCTCCAAGCCAAACCCGTACAGCGTGAACGGCATCAGTTTGTCCTCGCCCAACGTGGACATGATGCACCCTGCCATGGGTTACCAAAGTAAGTATTGTACGTGACACATTATTATTAGTGTTGTTGTTGTTGTTGTCCTAATTTAGTTAGTGTATTATCGTATTTGTATTACCTCGCAAGTCGAGGTTTTCATTATAATCACTGATCCACCATTTTTGCTTGCTAGAGTATCACAACCGTAACCTTTGTGAAAATATATAAAAGTAAATACAGCTGGGACCTTGTAACTCTGATAAGTGAGTGTGCTGATTCACTGACATACGTATGAAATTTGCACAGCAATTTGACTTTCTTCTTCGGGGTATATTTATAGTTTTTTTTGTAATAGACGTGTAGGTAAATCACACTTATTAAAATGTATATGTATATATATATATATATATGTATGCATACCGGGCATAGTTCAAATGTAAAACTAGTTCAAATGAGGTATATCCCACACACCTGGCTTTCATAGAGACTGTGTTGCGAGTTTGGAGACCACCGCGCCGCAAAAAAAATCACAAAACTCCTCCCCAGCAGGAACCGAACGTTGCGTTCTTCCGTATCACGCTTATGAATACACGCTTTTGTGCGGGACGGCGGGGTTCTGTATTAAATTAATTGTATTTTCTGAATATCATAGCGCGAACTTGTACGTTTGTATACTGAAATTGATAATCAAAAACATTTCTGTTATTAAAACTTGTGAACTTGTCGCAAATGTATACAGTGAGGGAATGTTAAGTTGGACTGGTTTTCATCCTGTGCTCTCAATCAAAACGGAGGCCTGTTGACTGGTAACGACGTTATCATTCTAAATGGAAATAAGCGCGGTTGCATTTCCTCCATCAGTTTCCATTTAGTATTTACATTTTATATCAGAGACTTAAATGAAGCGTAATGTGGAAGCCACAATTCAATAATAAAAACTTTAACATCTTATTTTATGAATGGCCATAAAGGTGGAAATTTAAATATTGAAATGATTGGGGAATCAACAAGCCCGTTTCCGTCTACTATTAAAAGTTTCTCTAAATGGATGCTCGTTCACACACACACTATCGCAACGTTGAGAACAAAAACGTACATAAATAAACGTGTTGACATTAAACTGTCAAAAAGACATTACTCTACGGCGATGGTGCTCATCTTTACGCATCCCATTGAAAGTAGTTCCTTCTCATCCCGCTCGGTTTAAAAGTTGAAAATGGTCAGAGACTCGTAATAAAGATGGGTGGGCAAGGGTAATGTATTTGGGAATAAAACATCTGAAAGCATATTGTCGAAACGCCGTGAAATGGCGGATAAATCACGGTCTCGTGAACGCATTACTGGATTCTTTACATTCGAGGAAGAATACTATATGGGGTTGGAATGGCGGATTAGGCAATAAGAATTATGAAATAAGATGCAAAAACAAACATTTTCATATCTGAATTACTATTAACTGTGTTGTTTGCTTTATATAAAATGTAATGAAACCTGCTGGCGATTGTTCACTACAATGGGCAGATACTAGTAGTTAATTCAAAGTCGTTAATTCAAACGAAATTAATTAATAGCTTCGTTATACTAATACTGAAAAATTTAAAGTCGAACAAAACATTCATTTTATGACTTGAAGCATATACATGTTTAATAGATTCTCATCAAAGGCAGACGATATTGTACCAGCGTTCGTTTCTTTTCTTTTGGTCACGCGCGAAACACAGTTTTGAGCGGACGTAGAATGAAATTCGCATTTTGTGAAAAGATAATTATGCTTATTGCTTGCTCGTCCTCTCTACATGTTTTTACATATTAAAGTTAAATGTTTATATTTTAGAAAGCTATTTATTTCGTCAAACAGAGAGAAACTGATTTTTCACAAGGACACAATATTGTATTGATATACATGTTTTTCAGTCTAATGCAATATCATCAAATGCCTTCGCATTTACAAATCTGCCATCAAAATAATTTATTCTGCCGTTCATGATGAATGATTTCTACATTTCTTCCGACTTCTTCGATCTTTTTCGCGACCTCGTTATTTTATGTATGAACACAAGGACCATGTGTTGCCACTATTTCCCCCAACAATTTCCTTAATGACCAAATAATTTGAGAAACATTACATTACAATACAACATATTGTGAAGAAAAGAATAAGGCAATGAAAATAAGTCAGATGTGGATCGATATGGATATCTCAATGATCTCACTACCATATTCAAGGGTTTCTATACCATCGTTTAGTCTGTATATTTTTTGAGCCGTTAAGGCGATTAGGGACGATTCTAACATTAATCCAGATTAAGTCTTTATATGATCCCATGTTTTCGGGTAATAAAAGTTCATCAATGTAACGGCAATTAAGCGCACTACACTATTTAAACTGATTGTGTAATTCTCTAAACAGTTTCTCTATCTTAAAAATCTACACGTACTGTACTGTTTCGTTTGCCAAAACATGCGCAATCACGATCTGAATACATTGTTAACCTTTCCAAATCAATAAATCGGGAAAGCTTAGTCTTACCAAAACAATATAACAACAACAACAATTAAAATGTCATCATCCCTTTGCCACCATCGAATTGAATTTTATTTAATATTGAGACGTTCGTTTTTCCATACATTATATTTTTGTCTATTTATATTTACAGTGTCTCCATACAACTCGGGTAACCCAAGGAAACAGAGGCGCGAGAGAACTACCTTCACGCGTGCGCAGTTGGACATCATGGAATCTCTGTTCCAGAAAACAAGATACCCGGACATATTCATGCGTGAAGAGGTTGCGCTAAAAATCAACTTGCCAGAGTCTCGCGTCCAGGTAATTATCTTTAGATCAAAATCGGCTTGGAATGTTCAATGAAGATTGTTTTTCTTCCAATTAAGTCACACTCATTAAATAAAGTACTTAGTATTTTGTTATTTTCGATTTAATAATAGTATATATATTAAATACAGTTTGTATTTGCATAAAGGCGTTCTTATATCTTAAAAAATACTACAACTTTTGTACAAAACGTTGCGAACAAAATGCAGTTTTAATGAACATGTTTAATGGAGTCTTCCTAAAGTTATTTTCTTCATTTCCTAACAATGCTTCGGAATTTAGCATGTAATATTAAAGAAATACACTTTTTATGCTTGTATACACCTATAGAAATCCTTTATTTGAGCCGTACTCGGTTAAGAAAATAACCTTATTTGGAAAGAAAATATTTTCGTTGGTCATTAGAAAACCAACATTTAAAAGAAATCGCAAGACATTTGCCCGGAGTTATTTTCACAAGTTTATTTACATAACGGGCAAACACTATGCTGACAGGTAGAATGGAACCAAACGACAATATTTTACCACATTTTCCCCCTGAAAGGCAGAGAAATAATTTCTTAATACTTCCTTAGGGTGGCGAAATGATCATTATGCTTGTTTGTATGGGCGTCGAAAAATATATTTACGTTTCAATTTCAATAACAATATTTGTTTTAACGCATATTATGGTTCGCCATTATCACGTGGTCAACCATTAGCGTGATTATTGACTTCGCTTGCATTGTCACTTTATAATATAGACGAGCAACCACAATGGTGATCCGACGCCATGATATTCTTTTATATTCTGTTGCTTTTTATCTATTAATTAAGTTGGAAATTATCGGGAAATTAACTTTCGTTTTAATCCGAAATCCATTAGAAACGAGCACCATGTTGGACGACGTTAGTGATTGGAGCTCAATTCTATAGTAGCAAGAAACCGTCCCGCTCATAAAAGAAGTTCATATGCCTGTACACAAAACATCAGTAAAAAGCAACTGGCAAACTCACGTTTTCATGAAAGCAAACGAAGGAAGTGTCGCAGGCGACATTTCCAGGCTTTTCCGATCTTTTGAACAGCAAGTCAAACAATGTACTCTTGGCAAGTTCGCTTACATCGAATACGCATTACAAAAACTGAGGCCGTAAAACACGCACCAATTATAATCTAATAAAATTCTAAGAAACGGAAATACGTGAAGAAAATTGAAATTGTATTTGGATTAAATTAGTTCTAGAATGTTTCTGTTTTGGCCGTTATAATTAATATTTCATGCAATTAAAAGAAGTCAATTTCCATGTATCAATAGAAAACACATAAATAAATGAAACAGGTGTGTGTTGACACACATGTATTTATAACGGTCATGGAGTACACAGGATAGGTGATTGAAATATATTGAATTGAAATGGAAATTACACAGTGTGCCGATTTTTAAATAAAAATATGAATCAATTATAATTTACATTTCAACCGTAAAGCGATAAGGCAGCTCCGGTCCGTGACGCAAACATATTTGTTAACAGTATTCATATGCAAATTCAAACGCGGACATCGGCCGAAGTGATCCCAAATTTGTATTTAATCAAAGTCAGCTCGAACATTTATCCTAGAATTAGAGTAACATGATATTGATGACCTGGCCAAATCAATAATCAATAACCATAAAATACAGATGTCACACTTAGATCTAATGAACGTCCGTCTTTCTCATTTTAGGTTTGGTTTAAAAACAGACGAGCAAAGTGCCGACAACAACAAAAAGCCAAGGACGGCAGCACCAAATCGCCAACACCCAAGAAGGCAAAGTCTCCCCCACCCGCAGCAATATCCCCCGTAACCGGATACAGCAGCAAACCTACACCCGTCTCCAGCCCATTATCAAACGGAAGTATGAATTCAGCTACATCAATATGGAGCCCAGCATCTATCGCGCCAGTAAATGACTTGATGTATTCAAATAGTTGCATGCAAAGAGGATCGTACCCGATGAGCAATGTGCATAGTGGATACTCGCATCAAAACTACGGACATTCAGCTTATTATGGTAATTCAGACTATTTGTCACCAATGCAGCTTCCGGTGATGCACTCAAACCAGGTCAACTCTATGTCAAATGCTTACTCCCAGCAATACTCCACGTTACCGCCCGCGCCGCAGGGTCTTTCACGGGGCACCGGCGGAGATTGTTTAGAATACAAGGACACGTCATCATGGCCAAAGTTCCAGGTTTTGTAAAAACAGTTGCTAGAGTGACACTCTCATGTGATTATTTATTTACTGCCAGGACCCGCGAGTCAGATTGGGACACTTCTCGGACATTGCAAGGTGCGATACAAATGGTCGTCTCTCGAAAACAAAATGGCGAGAACAGTGGAGAAGAAAGACCGCGCTTCGGGTGTATGATTTTGACAAGGACGGACAATGCCTTAGATATGGTTGTATATAGAAATGATATAACATACAACAGTGTCAAAATCTTAATGCATTGTTTAAGTGCTCCATCGGCTGTATATATTAAGTTATTCTAGTGAAAAATAGTACGACACAAGGACGAAAAGAGACGGTTGTGACAATCATTTCACATATCATTCCATTACCCATCGCCATTCCATAATAACAAAATAGAATCTGATACATTCAGTTAGATCTAAGTTATTTAAAGATTTTTATTTTATATTTTATTTTATTTTTCTTTACGGATTTGTTCTATGCTCGTCTAATAATACATTCCATACTTATTCACAGATAATTGTTCGTATCTTTACAGACCACCATCATTAACAAGAGTCACTGCCATTAACGGGCATTCATACATTACTTTCACATGCCATCAACATTAAGGGGCATTAATAAATACTATTAATTATAAATATTCACGTGAAATATTAGTTCCAAACTTTGTTTTGGCTGAATAGAAGATCAGATTTTGAACATAATTTCATCTTAACCAGTTATACAGTTTGACACCACATTTTGTGGTGTAAGTCTGGCTATTTGACTATTTCAATATTGATAAATTATTAAAAACTGTAAGATGGCAGTCTGGTCTCAATCAACGAGTTTCTGTTTTCAAAACTATTGAACTTGTTCCGGTTTAATCAATAGGCGGAGCTAAGCAAGTTCAGTTTATTGTTTCAGAACATCACGGGGCGGGATTGAAGTTGTCACGTGTGATCACGTGGTAAACGTCTTATTAAAAGAGGAGAGAAATCTCTAAGATACATTTAAATTTGAAAATAAACTTGTTAAAATGATAATATTGTAGATACAATGAGATTGTAGCATATAGATTTATTTAATTTTGTAAAAATGTGTAAATTATGTAAAGATTATGTTCACAAAGTTGTCGTTGTTATGCACTGCTTAGGTATACTGTATATGTCTATAAACATTGGTGTTGCCACGTGATGTTGTCACGTGGGAAACACACCGTGCAGTGAATATTATGTGTTAAATAAATTGTATATGAATAAGTCTATAAAAAACCCTGCCAAATTATGAATCTTCATAGATTTATATATGATACAAATTATGTATGTTCATATAAAATTGAACATTTTGGGAATAAATGCAATAATTTAACCAACACAATGTGTTTGTCTTTTGTTTGTTGAAAGATAAAACTTCCATAATAGTATCATATCAAGCATTTCATCACAATACAAACAACATCAGATAAAACCCAACAGGGATCTGTGCATACTAGTAATATTAGATAATAGTTTTGTTTGGGGAAAAACGCATGCATTAATTAATATAGTTAAAGGGAATGCAGTCCCACAGCCAAACAATCTTTATTTTATTTTGAAAACCTTGGAAAATGGTAAGAATGATCTAACCCGGAGAAGATGTGACCATTTAAAGGTTTTGTTGAAACGGATATGGAAACCACAATTTTGAGAGCTATGACGTCACAATCTAAATGACCTACTGATTTATAGTCGGAAAATAACAGAAACTGTATGAAAAACATAATTAATTTTCTAAGTTTTTCAGAACTGTAATAATAATGATCGTTTGGTTATGGGAATACATTCCCTTATTCCCTTAACTTACACCACAATACACAACACACCACCACAATACATTACACCACAATACACAACATACCACCACAATACACAACTATAACATCAAGACTATATATACTTCAATATTTTCAATAATACGTGCACTTCACCTGCAAGGCGTCCCGAGTTCGAATCCGCTCTGCGTCTACTTATTTTGCCTCGTCCGTTGACATTGGTGCCGTGACCAGGACATTTCCTGTTGGAGGCTGTTTAGATGAGGTCTCCAGAACCTGAGTTCTGGCTATTTGTGAGTGGTGTGGGATTATAAGAATCTTTCATGGGTATCTGGTGAAGATAGGGAATTCCAACCCTCGGTATAAATGTTTTAATCGGAACCTCCGCTGATAGATTCTTTTTCTAGCATATATGAGACATGTTGTGCGTAGACACCGCCATCTACTAACGTTTTGCGTGTTTTCCTGCATACCGGATGTTGGCGCGCGTGAATTTTTATCTCGACCCTAGGGTGAGATGGATATATATCTAGCCCCGGTAAAATGACGGATATCCTTGTCCGGTATGCAAGAAATTTCCATCTCACCATAGGGTCGAGATAAAATTTACGCGCGCACCAACATCCGGTATGCAGGAAAACATGCAAAACGTTAGTAGATGGCGGCGTCAACCCACAACATGTCTCTGATATGCAAGAAAAAGAATCTACCATGGGTATTCGGTTCAGATAGGGAATTCCAACCCTCGGTATAATTGTTTTAATCGGAACCTTTGCAGAGCCTCGGTTCCGATAAAAACACTTATACCACGGGTTGGAATTCCTATCTTCACCGGATACCCATGAACGATTCTTATAATCTAGCCCCGGTAAAATGACGGATTTCCTTGTCCGTTATGCAAGAAAACATGCAAAACGTTAGTAGCTGGCTGCGTCAACGCACAACATGTCTCTGATATGCAAGAAAAATAATCGATCATGGGTATTCGGTTCAGATAGGGAATTCCAAGCCTCGGTTCCTATAAAACACTTATACCTCTTGTTTGAATTCCCTATCTTTTGAATTCCCTATCTTCAGATAGGGAATTCCAACCCTCGGTGTACGTGTTTTAATCGGAACCTCGGTTCCTATAAAACAACCATATCTCGGGTTGGAATTCCCTATCTTCACCAGATACCCATGAAAGATTCTTATAATCTCGTTAAAGGATGGGGAAATGTTGAAGAACTCAGTTGTATGAACATAGACAGGTTAAACGTTGTAACTTTCTGGTCACAGGGCTTGCTTTAATAATAAGCGGTCTGTAACGTTCGTTTCACCTCCCGACTTTGAATCTCCGCTGAGCCTAATGTTTTTCCTGGTCCGTTTATATGTATACTTTTAAAGGGTCTTGAGGTGATCTGGGAGAGTAACTGGTACAAATATAAAAGAAAACACTCATAATGCGCGTCAATGTGCACATGCATTACATAAAACCGCATTAGTACGTCTGAATTACTATTTATGAAAATGTTTGGTCTGGAAAACCCAACGACCGGCTTGTTTTTGTTGTTAAATCATAAATATTAATTTAAATGGCGATTATATTGCGAACACTTGTACATATAATTCAAATATAGTGTACTTCAATCACAAAGGAAGAACTTTTAAACATCTTAAATCACCATATGAATTAACATTCATGATTACATAACAAAAACTAGCCGAGTCGTGCCCTAGTTTAGTGCATATGTATATTAAATATAAAAATGAAACACATTATGGCCGATTTATTCGCATTTAGAATGACACCCAAAACACGTACAGATCGTCTCCAGTCCCTTTAACATGACTCCTGTAGAGTTCCACCAGCGGTCCGAAACCCAGTTAGACTATACTTGATGATATTCTGACAAAGACGTACCCGTGCACAAACAAACACAACGTGAAACGTGAGCGAGGAATCATGCATCACACGAGAGTTGTCTTAGACAAGCGCAGCTCGACTATTTAGAACGTTTTTTGGTGGTGAAAATCTAAAAACAGTTTTTTTTGTGAACCTAGAATTTATCATTTAATCTATGATCGAGGGTAATAAAAACGAAATGAATGAATAGTACTAATGTGTTGTTTTCTGATGTATGATATGTTTTATGTGCTGAACTCTCCTGGGTTAGCTATGCATGCATAATAACCCCAGTGGGTTAGCTATGCATGCATAATAACCCCAGTCAGCTATGCATGGCATAACTAACCCCAGTTAGCTATGCATGCATAATTAACTCCAGTGTTGGCTAGGCACAGCTAGCTATGCGTGCATTAATGACAAACTACAGGCATAAATGTAACAATTCCTATATAGTAAACCACATATCATATACAACATGTCAATAGGAAAGAATTATTTTTTAGTACAACAAAGGCACCAAACAACACGTTAGTAATATTCATTTATTTCTATTTTATTACCATACATTCCAGATTAAATGATTGATTCTGTGTGAACATAAAACTAGTTTAAAGATAAAATTATAAAAGAATACACTTCCGCAAAGTAACCAGAATCGATGTCAGAGGTTTAAAAGTAATTGTGACCTACTATGTTTATACTTATTTAGAAATGTTTGTATGCAGTTTGACGAGCCTGTCTATTGACAAGTGAGAAATGGAGCTGATCAACAACATTATGAACCAGAATCAATAAAGTGCACCATGTATGTGTATAGTAATGTTAATAGGAGTATTGACCACCAACGTAGGAACGTCTCCTTTTTGTTTTTTGGGGGAGTAAAACTTTACATATTTTCCCACTGGTACTGCACTGTACTCAAAACACCCTGTAGCTTGGTTAGAAATGTGTTAGGTGTCACTCATGTGCGACTTGTGAACATACATTGCTTTAATGTATTGGGAAATATATACAGATAAAAATAAGTTGAGCAAGTAAATAACATGGAAAATCCCTGATACTTACCTTGTAGCACACATTATAATAATCCGAGCCTTCTCTGACCCTAAAAGCCTTTTTAATTTATTTATTTTTTTGCGGTTTTATACACAGCCAGATGAAATATCAAAAATCGTAAAAAGGGCTGGTAAGGTCAGAGAAGGCTCGGATTAACATTATAAGTGGAAAAAAAACGCCCTATGTCACACCAATGTTTTCAAATACTTCACATTATAAAATAACATTCAATTTATTTAAGCCAGATGTGCAAAAAGAACTTTTTTCCCCCCAGTAATTGTACTATGTCACACAATCATGCGTATCGTATTGGCATATTTTGTAAGCATTATAATAACGCAAACCGCATTTTACGCAATTGAAGTACACACAATTGAGTTATGTAGTTTACTGCGATATCAATTCAATTAATAAAATTGATTTGTGAATATATAATTGAAAGTATTCAATATAGATCAGTATACGCAGGTGTGTTATCTGGTTGTAGCTGTACATAACGTATACTTTATGCATGTCTACATTTATAAAATAGGTACAAAAATCGGGGAGGCTATGTAGCAGTCACATTACTCAGCCATGAAAAACTACTCCTTTAACCCTTAACCCGCTACATATATACAGAAGGGACTGTCCTTTCTTTGAATTAAGACCATTCAATTTATGTGACAAAGGGGTGTTTTGGGGGAAAATGACTGAGTAGCAGACATTGTAAACCCTGATCAGCTTACGAGTTACTCGCAGGCTAACTCGCAAGCTGATCTGGGTTTACAATGAACGCAAAGGCTATTATAGTCATGCTTAGCGGCTGGTTAATACAGTCATGCTTAGCGGCGGGTTAAGGGTGAAAACAAACAACAATACAAGGCATGATAAATAGAAGCAAAGTATGGGACACCACAAACATAAATGGTTGACAAAAGGTATACCACCATCTAATAGTCAGTGGCAAATTTTAAACCAAGTAAAACACAAAGATGATCATGTATATATGAATATAAAAATAAAAGCCTAGAAAGCCAAAAAGTAAGTATTCAGTGACTAGGCAGAAAGCTGAAGCTACAGCAACAATCCGTATTAATTCTTGTCTGGAGCATAACTTGAAAACTACTAATGAAACTTGATAAGAGGGCAATGCGATAATATGCAGTGCGCAAGAACCACAACTCTGCCTCCATTCAAATTAGAGTTGCTGTCCCTTGTATACGATACTTATAATTCTTGTCAAGAGCATAACTCAAAAACTACTGGTGGGACTAGATTGCAAATTTACAAAATGATAGAGGGCACTGAGGGGAAGTGCAGAGTGCAAGAACCACAACTCTAAATTCATTCAAATGAAAGATATTGCCCTTTGTAATTTACTCATAAACAGATTCTTGTCTGTAGCATAGCTTGGACACTATTAATTGGTCTAGAGGATGTGCACAGCACTTCAACTTGAGTAAAGACAGAATTATTCCTCTTTGCATCTTTACATTTATTTTAACATAACAACAATACTTGACATATCTTGATTGCCATTTTCTTATTATTGGTAGGCAACAGTAAGTTATTGCATTTGACCCTTGTCGAAGAAAAACGCTCTTTTCAAAAAAGTAACACACGAACATACATAACGTTATTATTGTGTCATTTTAACGTGTTCATTCACAAAAAGGCATCCTTTTCAGAGAGCAGCCACTGATTCTACCATTTATTTTATTTTGTTAAAATCATACCTTGAGGGAGACAAAATCTGGTTTTCGGAACAATTTTCTTTTCTGCCTAGTATCTATATCAGAACTCGCACAAATCGTAGTGTTCGCTTCACTTGTTAAAAGAATTATTAAGGTAGGGGGATATTTCACTCCTTCATTATTTTCATTACACAGTTATTCAGTGATTGCCCTTGTATTTGTATTGTATTTTGCAAGTTCTTTTTATATCCTACATAACCATATCACAAATATAAACACTTTGATGATCAATAAATGTCTTGGTTAGCCATTTCCCTTGAACATCAAACTTTTACTTAAAGGGAATGTAGCGCCACAGCCAAACAAGCTCTTTTATTGAGTTCTGAAAAATTAGCAAAAAGGTGAAAGAATTACCAAAATCGGATGATAAACAAAAAAAGATATGACCATTTGAAGGTTGTTCTAAAATGGATATGGGAGCCGCCATTTTGAAAACTACGACATCATATTTCCATATGACCATATAAGGAATATTGATAATTATCATTTAAAGCAAAGCAAGTCACTGCAATTGAATGCAAACTACTTAACTGGTCATATAAAGCATAAATTAGTACACATATGTTCAAGAAATTAAGATTTGTGTTAAATATAAATCAGAAAATGTCATTGTTTTCATTATTTAATATTAAGGAACCTCTTTCAGTCGTATTATGTTTTTATTTCATTCTAATAAACAAATTTGATGTTTAAGAACTGTTATTTAAAAAATAAAAAATAATTTAAGAACGATGCCAGAATTTTCTAAAACATATGGGCCAGATGGGTCTGTAGTGAATATCTCGGTTAACATCTGAATGCCATTGTTTAGATGGATTAAAGCCATGTTTATTAATCGAAGAATCATCTCAAGTGGCCCATTTGTTGTGGAAGAATCTTCCAAGGGATGGCGAAACATACATTTGGCACCGTCTTAATCAATAAGCACTTGGGCAATCTGAATCACTGAGAAATACTATATTTACAAGGGAGATAATTAAACGCTGGCAATTACAGGCAGAATAGTAATTTAATCACAGCTGCACTATTTTACCTGCAAATTAAAAAAAAATTACAAACTGTATAACAAAACATGCTTTTACTCAATAAAAACTAGCCTTATAATATATTTTTTATGAAAATCAGCAGAAGTTTTCATATGCTCATCCTATCCCCATTAATGAGGTTATCCAAGGAATTAAAATAAAATGACAGTCTTAAAAATAGGACAAACGGCAGTTACCAGTACTGCAGTTGGGTTCTCAGTTACCAGTACTGCAGTTGGGTCCTGACAGGTCAGAATAAAAAACACCAAAAATATGTGCATTGTATATTTATTATCATATTATAATATTGAATTCATCTCCATCTCTATATACTCTTCAGCTTTGGCGACTTGATCCAGGACGTGCTTGGTGTGCTGGAAGCCTTAGTGATATTGCCATTCATGTAGTCCCACAAAATATCTGGCAGCCATATACTTCCGTCCTGGAAAAAATGTAGACAAATACTATATTAGACGAGTGTCAGATGAATTTTTGTTTAACAACTCGTAAACATGTAATTTAGAATATTTGGAGCTGTTCACAGGGAGTGAGAGAAGAAGCAGAGATCGCCCTACCCTTACTATTGAATAGAATCAGGAATCAGAATTCAGGGGGAAATCAGAAATCTGCATCAGAGATCTCCCTATCCCTTCCTACTGAAAAGATTTCTCTGGTTATATTACCTGCCTGGAGGATATACTCCAATACATTGGAATGGCTTCTTGAAAGGGATACATACAAGTTTGATTTTTTTTTCGTTTTTTTATCTAAATCTCTCAGTGTCCTGTTATTTTTCTACATAACTGAAAAGCTTGCAAATCATAATTAATAATCATTTGATGAGTTAGAAGCAAATTATGTTTGCATATTACTAATTGTTGAATATAACTAATTGTTGAATATACTAATTGTTGAATATATTGCACAAATAATATATTCAAACCTATGGTAATTGAAAACTCCGAATGTATTACATTTTAATAATTATATGCAATCAGGTGATACTGGATTCATAAGGATTAATATATGTGCGTCCCAATTTTAACCCTTAACCCGCTACATATATATAATGGACACTTCTTTCTTTGAATTAAGACCATTCCATTTATTGTGACAAAGGGGTGTTTTGGGAAATGACTGATCAGCAGCCAAACATTGTAATACCTGATCAGCCTGCGTGTTCCTCACAGGCTGATCTGGGTTTACAATGGATGCAAAAGCTATTATAGTCGTGGGTTAACGGTTAATACTGGATAAATACTTATGACTGCTGTGTGTTAACACGGATAATCAGGAACTAGTAACAGGAACTAAATTATGGATTTATGGCTAATTATCCCACAAGTTCATTTTGCTATTTAACATAATTTTTTCATATAGTTTGTCTTGTTTACAAAGTGTCAAAAAAATCTACGTTTCAGGAAATCTTTAATTTTTAATATTGAACATTTTAAACCTAATATGAACAATGCCTCATGGCGAGTGTCAGTGTTGGTTAATAGAATGGATAACTTGTGCCATACTCATCTGTAATGCCTTATAAGTCAGAACACAGTCATTTTTCCAAACTGAATGCAAAATCAAGCTAGCCAACTTTTTTCTCAATTTCCCCTTTGGGAAAATAAATGACTTGTAAACATGGCCTTACTAAAAGCCTGCCTTAAATACCTACAAGTTGTCATTCAATGGACAAAAGGGAGGTAATACAGAATAGAATAGTAGGCAAACCAACAATGCTGCACCTTCTTGTAATACATGACACAGATCACACCCATACAAATTAGTAAAAACAGGTTTTACTTGCAGAAAAATGTTTGGTTATGAGACCGATGACATATAATAAAATAAGCAGTGACAGATCACAACAAATAATGCCAATGCCAATTCTTTTAATTATAAATTATTGTCCAGGCAGAATGCAATTTTTAATAGACTGTGTGGTCTAAGGGCAGTCACTCTTCACAGCCACGATTGTCATGGGGTGCTTTGGTTGCTTGTATTTCGGCAATTTCAGGCATTATTTTAATTTCAACACAGTGATAGATGAATCAAGTATATGCCATGATATTCGTAACTTTTAAAGGGACACATGGCAATCTTGAAGAGTTTATCAAGCACTGAAATTAGCATCTTTATTTTTCCATCCAGTATCATTTTGACTTTAACCTGATTGTATACCTGCTTGCATATAATTAAATAAAATTTTGAGTCATCATTTTTACATTTTATTCTACCATAGGATTTAACTATAGTATTGGTGCAATATAATCAACAGTTAATAATATGCAAAAACAATTTACTTTATATTATTTGTATAATTAATATAAATGATTGAACAAATGCAAGTTATGTAGAAAAACAAAAAAAAAAAAATTGAAAAAAATAATTGTCTGATATGGAGGAGACCAGCCTCGTTATTACTACGTTATCAAACCAAAATCATCATTTTATAATCAAAAATGAAAGACCGCATGTTTTCTTACATAATTACTGGTACCCACCTCTTGTTGATAACTTTCACAGAGAGCCATGATGGTGCGGGGCACAGCACATGCTGTCCCATTTACCTGGAAAACATAAATAGCATCATAATGGGAACATGTAACAAACATGAATATCATCATAATGGGAATATGTAACAAACATAAATATCATCATAATGGGAATATGTAACAAACATGAATAGTATCATAATGGGAATATGTAACAAACACCAATATCATCATAATGGGATATGTAACAAACATGAATATCATCATAATGGGAACATGTAACAAACATGAACATCATCATAATGGGAATATGTAACAAACATAAATATCATCATAATGGGAACATGTAACAAACATGAATATCATCATAATAGGAATATGTAACAAACATGAATATCATCATAATGGGATGTAACAAACAGGAATATCATCATAATGGGAATATGTAACAAACATGAATATCATCATAATGGGAACATGTAACAAACATGAACATCATCATAATGGGAATATGTAACAAACATGAATATCATCATAATGGGAATATGTAACAAACATGAATAGTATCATAATGGGAATATGTAACAAACACCAATATCATCATAATGGGATATGTAACAAACATGAATATCATCATAATGGGAACATGTAACAAACATGAACATCATCATAATGGGAATATGTAACAAACATAAATATCATCATAATGGGAACATGTAACAAACATGAATATCATCATAATGGGAATATGTAACAAACATGAATATCATCATAATGGGATGTAACAAACAGGAATATCATCATAATGGGAATATGTAACAAACATGAATATCATCATAATGGGAACATATAACAAACATAAACATCATCATAATGGGAATATGTAACAAACATGAATATCATCATAATGGGAATATGTAACAAACATAAATATCATCATAATGGGAATATGTAACAAACATGAATAGCATCATAATGGGAACATGTAACAAACATAAATATCATCATAATGGGAATATGTAACAAACATAAATAGCATCATAATGTGATGTAACAAACACCAATATCATCATAATGGGAATATGTAACAAACATGAATATCATCATAATGGGAATATGTAACAAACATGAATAGCATCATAATGGGAATATGTAACAAACATGAATATCATCATAATGGGATGTAACAAACATAAATATCATCATAATGGGAATATGTAACAAACATGAATATCATCATAATGGGAATATGTAACAAACATGAATATCATCATAATGGGAATATGTAACAAACATGAATATCATCATAATGGGAATATGTAACAAACATGAATAGCATCATAATGGGAATATGTAACAAACATAAATAGCATCATAATGTGATGTAACAAACACCAATATCATCATAATGGGAATATGTAACAAACATAAATATCATCATAATGGGAATATGTAACAAACATGAATATCATCATAATGGGAATATGTAACAAACATAAATAGCATCATAATGGGAATATGTAACAAACATAAATAGCATCATAATGGGAAGTAACAAACATGAATATCATCATAATGGGAATATGTAACAAACATGAATATCATCATGATGGGAATATGTAACAAACATAAATAGCATCATAATGGGAACATGTAACAAACATAAATATCATCATAATGGGAACATATAACAAACATAAATAGCATCATAATGGGATGTAACAAACATGAATATCATCATAATGGGAATATGTAACAAACATGAATATCATTATAATGGGAACATGTAACAAACATAAATATCATCATAATGGGAATATGTAACAAACATAAATATCATCATAATGGGAATATGTAACACACATAAATATCATCATAATGGGAATATGTAACAAACATAAATATCATCATAATGGGAATATGTAACACACATAAATATCATCATAATGGGAATATGTAACAAACATAAATAGCATCATAATGGGAATAAGTAACACACATGAATATCATCATAATGGGAATATGTAACAAACATGAATATCAATATAATGGGAACATGTAACAAACATAAATATCATCATAATGGGAATATGTAACAAACATAAATATCATCATAATGGGAATATGTAACAAACATAAATATCATCATAATGGGAACATGTAACACACATAAATATCATCATAATGGGAATATGTAACAAACATAAATATCATCATAATGGGAATATGTAACAAACATAAATATCATCATAATGGGAATATGTAACAAACATAAATATCATCATAATGGGAACAAGTCACAAACATAAATATCATCATAATGGGAATAAGTAACAAACATAAATATCATCATAATGTGAATATGTAACAAACATGAATATCATCATAATGTGAATATGTAACAAACATGAATATCATCATAATGGGAACATGTAACAAACATAAATATCATCATAATGGGAACATGTAACAAACATGAATATCATCATAATGGGAACATGTAACAAACATGAATATCATCATAATGGGAATATGTAACAAACATAAATATCATCATAATGGGAACTTGTAACAAACATAAATATCATCGTAATGGGAATATGTAACAAACATAAATATCATCATAATGGGAATATGTAACAAACATGAATATCATCATAATGGGAATATGTAACAAACATGAATATCATCATAATGGGAATATGTAACAAACATAAATAGCATCATAATCGGATGTAACAAACATGAATAGCATCATAATGGGAATATGTAACAAACATGAATATCATCATAATGGGAATATGTAACAAACATGAATATCATCATAATGGGAATATGTAACAAACATAAATAGCATCATAATGGGATGTGACAAACATGAATAGCATCATAATGGGAATATGTAACAAACATAAATATCATCATAATGGGAATATGTAACAAACATGAATATCATCATAATGGGAATATGTAACAAACATAAATAGCATCATAATGGGAACTTGTAACAAACATAAATATCATCATAATGGGAATATGTAACAAACATAAATATCACCATAATTGGAATATGTAACAAACATAAATATCATCATAATGGGAATATGTAACAAACATGAATATCATCATAATGGGCATATGTAACAAACATAAATATCATCATAATGGGAATATGTAACAAACATGAATAGCATCATAATGGGAACATGTAACAAACATAAATATCATCATAATGGGAATATGTAACAAACATAAATAGCATCATAATGTGATGTAACAAACACCAATATCATCATAATGGGAATATGTAACAAACATGAATATCATCATAATGGGAATATGTAACAAACATGAATAGCATCATAATGGGAATATGTAACAAACATGAATATCATCATAATGGGATGTAACAAACATAAATATCATCATAATTGGAATATGTAACAAACATGAATATCATCATAATGTGAATATGTAACAAACATGAATATCATCATAATGGGAACATGTAACAAACATAAATATCGTCATAATGAGAACATGTAACAAACATGAATATCATCATAATGGGAACATGTAACAAACATGAATATCATCATAATGGGAATATGTAACAAACATAAATATCATCATAATGGGAACTTGTAACAAACATAAATATCATCGTAATGGAAATATGTAACAAACATAAATATCATCATAATGGGAATATGTAACAAACATGAATATCATCATAATGGGAATATGTAACAAACATGAATATCATCATAATGGGAATATGTAACAAACATAAATAGCATCATAATGGGAACCTGTAACAAACATAAATATCATCATAATGGGAATATGTAACACACATGAATATCATCATAATGGGAATATGTAACAAACATAAATAGCATCATAATGGGATGTAACAAACATGAATAGCATCATAATGGGAATATGTAACAAACATGAATATCATCATAATGGGAATATGTAACACACATGAATATCATCATAATGGGAATATGTAACAAACATAAATAGCATCATAATGGGATGTAACAAACATGAATAGCATCATAATGGGAATATGTAACAAACAAAAATATCATCATAATGGGAATATGTAACAAACATGAATATCATCATAATGGGAATATGTAACAAACATAAATAGCATCATAATGGGAACTTGTAACAAACATAAATATCATCATAATGGGAATATGTAGCAAACATAAATATCATCATAATGGGAATATGTAACAAACATAAATAGCATCATAATGGGATGTAACAAACATGAATAGCATCATAATGGGAACATGTAACAAACATAAATAGCATTATAATGGGATGTAACAAACATAAATATCATCATAATGGGAATATGTAACAAACATGAATATCATCATAATGGGAATATGTAACAAACATAAATAGCATCATAATGGGAACTTGTAACAAACAAAAATATCATCATAATGGGAATATGTAACAAACATAAATATCATCATAATGGGAATATGTAACAAACATAAATAGCATCATAATGGGATGTAACAAACATAAATATCATCATAATGGGAACATGTAACAAACATGAATAGCATCATAATGGGAATATGTAACAAACATGAATAGCATCATAATGGGAATATGTAACAAACATAAATATCATCATAATGGGAACATGTAACAAACATAAATACCATCATAATGGGAACATGTAACAAACATGAATAGCATCATAATGGGAATATGTAACAAACATAAATATCATTATAATGGGAACATGTAACAAACATAAATAGCATCATAATGGGATGTAACAAACATGAATAGCATCATAATGGGAACATGTAACACACATAAATAGCATCATAATGGGAACATGAATATCATCATAATGGGAATATGTAACAAACATGAATATCATTATAATGGGAATATGTAACAAACATAAATATCATCATAATGGGAATATGTAACAAACATAAATAGCATCATAATGGGATGTAACAAACATAAATATCATCATAATGGGAACATGTAACAAACATGAATAGCATCATAATGGGAATATGTAACAAACATGAATAGCATCATAATGGGAATATGTAACAAACATAAATATCATCATAATGGGAACATGTAACAAACATAAATACCATCATAATGGGAACATGTAACAAACATGAATAGCATCATAATGGGAATATGTAACAAACATAAATATCATCATAATGGGAACATGTAACAAACATAAATAGCATCATAATGGGATGTAACAAACATGAATAGCATCATAATGGGAACATGTAACACACATAAATAGCATCATAATGGGAACATGAATATCATCATAATGGGAATATGTAACAAACATGAATATCATTATAATGGGAATATGTAACAAACATAAATAGCATCATAATGGGAACATGTAACAAACATGAATAGCATCATAATGGGAATATGTAACAAACATGAATAGCATCATAATGGGAATATGTAACAAACATAAATATCATCATAATGGGAACATGTAACAAACATGAATAGCATCATAATGGGAATATGTAACAAACATAAATATCATCATAATGGGAACATGAATATCATCATAATGGGAATATGTAACAAACATGAATATCATCATAATGGGAATATTTAACAAACATGAATATCATCATAATGGGAATATGTAACAAACATAAATAGCATCATAATGGGAATATATTACAAACATGAATATCATCATAATGGGAATATGTAACAAATAATACTGTCATTGGGAAATATAACAAATCATATATACTCCTCAAAATAATTTAAGGACACCAGGGCCTTTCCCAGCCATTTATGTCACAGCAAAATAGAACAATAATAATTACTAAATCTTTAATATTATGAATTTCATATTCATATAAAAAGTTAACACGTGTAATGTAACAATTGTAAAAGCATACAACTAAACTTAAAAATTGCAAAATGACAGTAAATAGTTATATTACAGCACTTTAACAAATGACCAAAATCTAAACATTGTCCGTAAATTATTTTGGGGGTATACATGTAACCATCATGTTATCCCTCATTGTTATTATTGACCAATGCTCACGACATAGGATAGCCCGAAGGGTGTGTCAAAATCTAGTTGGGGCTTGTCCCTTTTTGCCATAGTTTACTACATAATTAATTCAGGGCCTGTCAATATTAATTCAGGCCATGCCTGTCAAAATTATTTTCCGTAAGCACTGTTGACTATATAAATAATATAAGACAATATTAAAGAAACCTACCCGCCAAATAAAGGCAAATTTACACTAAAAACCCATTTATCAACTCAATCCAGGTGTTCAGATCACATAATAATGTATATGAGCCGATTAAAAGTATACGTTTTTTCATGGGTTTTTAAAATACCCATGATTGAATATGCGTAAAATGAATTATGAACTTAATTCGACACTCCAGTTTCAGGGTTTGGCCTTGCTGGTTAAAGCCGTTTATATTGTGTCAACAGAGTTTGGATTCTCACAGCAGATATGTTCTATATATAAACCTTGTCATCAGTAGGTTTTGAAACGGTGTACTTAAAATGTGGCTGTTGTTGGCTTAAAATTTGGCTGTTGTTGGCAGGATAGCTACTTTAAAGGGACATTCAACCTTACTTACTGTATGACAATGTCTAAGATCTCCACCCTCAGTCCTATACTTGATATTTAATCTCCTACTCTGGTAGTCCGTACAGTTTGAGGCACTCGAAATCTGAAGTTAAATGAAAAAGGGTTTTATGTCCAGTTAACACATCGCATTAGGTTATATTGGGACAGCAACATCTGAGGGTCTGAAATTAAACCTGTACACATATATTCAGCGCTCAGTTTGATCACAGTTTATACAAAATGTAAAGGAGTTTTTTCATACTGGACCAGGCTAGCACTGAGTAAGATGACAACGATGTCAACAACCAATCAGATGTCATTACAGTCAGATGTCATATCCGCATGTCAAACTTTAAGTTCTATAAAGGACAAGCTATGCCAAGGGGGTATTTTGGCACCCAAAATATTCAAGATGCAAAAATAAATACATTACTACAATTTGTTGTGCACACTGAAGTAAACTGATCATATTCTATCTTCAGAAGATATTCTTAGACGTTTTATTTATCTAGAAGATTTAACTGGGTCTCAAAAATTCATACCTTTTGGTAATCTCATTAAAATCAATCCCTTTATCATGTTACGATACTCTACACTACTAAGGATCTGACAACACTGCATTGGAGGTCACGTCAGATTGATCTTATGATTAGCCAATCAGATTTCAGCCTATTGTTGGCTCGGCATGGTACAGAGATGACGAAGCAACATACGTCATTATACGAAAATGATAGATATTGGTTGCTACGGTAATAAATGTATGTTATGTGCCATTAATATAAATAGAATCTCACATTTGTGCCTATTTAATAGTTTTTTAACCTTGTTGGATTAAATTGATATGATGCTCAGCAAAGCCTTACATCCAACTTGGTTGATAATTCGATATTAAAGGCACTCATATAAGATCCTCAACACAATGCATACTCTTAATGTCAGTTGCATAGATGACATGATTTAATTACCGGAGTACCTTTTAACTGAGATACAGTAAAATGTAGGTAACAGCTATACTGGGAAGTAAAGATGAAACAATGGTATGCCGACTGCCTCTCCATCGCTGAGTAGAAAAATACCCTCTACAGGAGACTAAACGTTGATCTAGAAGAAACTCTCACCTACCTCACCCCAGAACTCTTTTGCAGGCATCCACGTCTCAATATCATACTTCCTGTGTGCAGGGGCACCTAACTCTGTTGTGGGCATATCCAACACTCTTGAAAATAACAAACAAAAGTTAACACTAACGAAAAAGCGCTACTAAAGAACAGTTTGAGAAACATTATAACTTGTAAGACATTAAAGATCCCTTGAAGATTAATGTCATTCCAATCACTAACAAGATTTCTCAATACATTTCTTTTTGTAAAGTAGCTGATTACCTGGCCCATACACATTTATTTGAGATTTAAATAGACTACTCCATGATATACTGATCAATTTAGTATAATTTCCATATTGGTTTTACCTTTTGTTCCGAAGATGAAACAATCTTTGAACCAGCTTTTCTTGTTTGAGTATATTATAAACAAAAGAAGCCATTTTGAATGTTGGGCGGTTCTGAATTTTAGAAAAGAAGATCTAGATACATTACTGTACATTTTACCAAGATCAGACCAACAGTTTCTGCAGTGTATCAACAACAAGAAATCTGTCAAATAGATTGATTGATGGACAAATGTGCCTAGACGTAAGATATGCAACTAGAAGTATTCATCAACTGCAGTAAGAACACTGCAAAGTGTTTGAAACCTAAGTTCAGAGGCACTTAACAGCAAGGTAAGTAACAAAACCGTGCATCCGGACAAAAAACATACATCCGGACAACAACAATGACAGACTCTTTGTGAGTACCTGCAGTGTAGACCAAGCTGAGAAAACAGGTGCTTCTGTATCGATAGGAACTCTTGTAGAAGGTCATCACTCTCGACTCCTGTGTTACTGGCCATCACACCAAACATTTCAACCTGGAGCAGACGGACACACTCGTATATGTTACACAATGGCTTTTATTATGATACAAGTTTTACATGTTCATTTGATTGGATTTACAATCCTTTGATACAGCCCAACATTATTGACAATTTTATTTGTGACATTTAATTCAATCACATGTATTTAACAGTGTTGTATTTCAGCTGCAGATAGTATGTCTGGTCAACAGGTTCAAAATTGTGACTTAATGACCTACTTTATTTGTCTGAAATGGTGTTTACATTAATTTTAGCACATTTTTGGTCTATATGACTGTCAATTTGTTTGTGGTAGATACAGACCACCCCATTTTTCCTGGGTAGAACCATTACTGCATGCCTCCCGCCATCCGTAAGAATCTACACTTTCTCACTTACAAGTTGAGCTCCCAGGGGATTTGAATGCGCAGCAATGAGAGGCAAGAAGGTTTACAATGCAACGTCAATAACCCCTGGACCATGGAGGTGCTTGCATAGGAGTGTTAAGTGGCTGTCGATATAAAGTTTGAAGACTGTAGGATAAATAGCTTATTAGAAATTAAGTTAAATGCAAATGTTAACATTTTTTCAGAAACTAATGGATGATGTTGATGATACTGTGATCTACTTTTGATGATAAAAATGTATAACTGTATTGTTTTTATCAATAGGTATTCATGTTTAAAGTCTGAAGACTATAGGGACATAATGGGTCAGGTATGGATGCGGTCCTTGTGATACCTATGTCTACAGGAGTATATATATCACTTATGGAGGCAGCCATAAGTGACATAAAGGCCATTAATTTTCTCACCTTGGAGAACTGATGTACCCTGTATATCCCAGTCTCCTGTTCCACATTAGAAGTCTCTGCCCTGTAACATCTACTGACAGCCAGTAACCTGTGTAAAGCAGTCAAAAAATATATAGTCTGAAATTCAGATTTCTTTGGAAAACAAGTAGTCAGAAATTCAGATTTCTTCATTAAGCATTATCAACAAGTTGCAGTAAGACAACAGAATACTTGAGGCCATCGTTTAAAATAGTTTTGCTTGCTGTTCCCCTCCCTAGGATTTTATTATTGGGTAGGTAGGTGGGTAAGTGATTTTTTTATCCGATGACAGTAAAATACTTTTGAAACTGAAGAAAATTATTCTAACGATAGAAAAACAAAAATAGATAATAACTAGACCTATCACTGAAGGTGATGAATACCCCTGCTTTTTTTTATTCTAAGTCTAACAAAGGGCCACAATTCTGTAATAAATTAGGCAATCAACCATTGGTGATGTAGAGGGACAATAAGGTCATCAGCTGTTATGAGTATAAGAAGTTTGGAAATAAAAATGTGTTGCGCAATGGGATGGGACAAAAATGTGTTACACGATGCGACGAGACTGGACAGGACAAAAATGTGTTAAGCGATGTTATGGACAACGTGATTCCTATATAGCCCCCACTTCTCTGTGTGGAAGCGTTGGTATCAATTTTTATACACTGTGTTTAGTGTAGCTTACAAACCTGATTGGAAGATCTTTCTCCTCGATAATTTCATCTTTAAAATAACCTGAAACATACAAGAAAGGGTGGGATCATTTATATATCATACCAACTTTTTTTTATTAACTATTGAATGCTCTCATGGTCTTAATACAGTGAACACTCTAAAGATGTGAGAAAAACTATAAAATTGTGTTCATGGAACACTGCTGCCCTGCTTTACATTATAGATTGTAAGAAAGCAGCATTGTTGAAGAAGGCATCTTAAACATATATAAGAAAATAACTGCTAGTACACAAATAGGATAATAGGTTGGCAGAGTAATTATTAAATAAAACAGAGATCATACATGTGCTATGATCTATGTAGGTACAATGTGGGCAAAACAAATACATCGTTTCAAGTTATGTTTTAGGAAAACTAGGACAAACTACTGACGCTGCCCACTGCCCAACGATATTCACTATCTAATCTATAAGTCTGATAAACAGATATTTTTCGTTGGGACATTTCAGAGGTACCAGTACTACACAAGCCATTATACTAGAGTATAGTTCAACAAGAAATGAAAGTTTACCTGCGAGGGGCATTTCAGATGTACCAGCCAGGCACAAGTCATCTTCATAGTTCAAAAATGTATACAGTTTACCTGCGAGGGTCATTTCAGATGTACAAGCAATACACAAGTCACCTGTATAGTTCAAATATGTTTACAGTATACCTGCAATGGGCATTTCAGATGTACCAGCCAGGCACAAGTCATCTTCATAGTTCAAAAATGTATACAGTTAACCTGCAAGGGGCATTTCAGATGTACCAGCCAGGCACAAGTCAGGTTCAAAATATACAGTTTACCTGCGAGGGGCATTTCAAATGTACAAGCAATAGTGATTAATACACAATTCACCTTTATAGTTCAAATATGTTTATAATTTACCTGCGAGGGGCATTTCAGATGTACCAGCCAGGCACAATTCACTATGTCTGCTGGAGTCGAGTTTATAAACTTGAGTAACATCCCCAGAAGTCTTGAACCCACAACTATCCTGCAATACAATCACATTAAAGGGTAACTAAACAGTACTGATTTGTAGAACATTCATGTGTATAATTATGGTTCATTTAAGCGGGCACACAGCAATCTCGAGTTTTCAACTATTAGTAATATGCAAAAACAATTTGCTCTGATCTATGCAACTAATTATCATTAATGATTTGCGAATGGGAAAGTTGTGTAGAAAAACTCAATGGAAGCAGCAAGATTTAAAGAAATCAAGACTGTCATGTGCCCTTATAAGGGGCAAGGCCATTTTTGAAGGGATCAAACAATACATTTCAATTTGGCTTAATAATAAACAAATAATATATATTAGAATGTACACTGTAACCAAATCTTATATTGTACATGGTAATTGATATGTTATGCAAAGTCAAGTAACTATTTTACTGACACCAATAAATACAGGTCAATACTTACAATTACTTGTGGATGTATCAAATCTGGGACTGACACCAACTCAAACCCCTGAAACTAACAAAATGTTATACTGTTACATACACAGGTACAAATTCCATATACTTACTATCAAACAAATACAATAACAAAATATACAGGCAATTTCACAAACCAATAAATTAATCATAAAACATATGCACGAGTTTCACGTGATTACTCAATTACAATTGATTTTTCAGTGTTGATGTGATTTTCATGGTAACCATAGTAACTACCAGCAGTGCTGCTATTCCTGGTAGATGTTTAATAAAAACCGTAAAAGCTTACGATGTCTTAGAAAATGAGCTCACTGCAAAGGTTAATCACAGCAAAACACAAACCTAAAGTAGCTATTCCACCAACAACAGCCAAATTTTACAACATATGTACACCGTTTCTAAACCTACTGCCGACGAAGTATATATATATATATATATAACTTACATATTTTGAGAATCCAAACTCTATAGACATAATATAACTGCTTCAACCAGCCAGGCAAAATCCAAAAATACTGCAGCATTGAATTAACAGTCATCAACTCATAATTCATTTTACGCATATTCAATCTTGGGTATTTAAGAACCCATGAAGAAACCTGTATTTTTAAAAGGCATATATTCGTTGTTATATGACCTTAACACCTGGATAGAATTTTGATAGGGTTTGTAGTGTAATTTTGCCATTATTTGGCGGGTTAGTTTCTTTAATCAGTGCCAACGCCACTTTGGGTATCATACTCCTCGTTTGCTCAATGAGTGGCCCAGTAGACTATGATCTAAACCATCTCTGACCTGTTCACAGCCCTTTTTAGAATTTGATATTTCATCCGGCTGTCCAAAAACAAATAATAAATGAAAGAGGCTTTTTATGTCAGAGAAGGCTCAGATTAAGTAGACTAGTTAGATTTGTAATCCATGACTGCTGGTTCAATTCCCTCACCTCATCAGTATTTGAATTAGAAAAAAAGTATGGTACCAGTTTCAGTATGATTTCTGTGCTAATACATCATCGCCCAAAGTTCAATTCCCCACCTTTCCAGTATTGTGGATTACACTATATACCATGATCCTAGTCTCAAGATGACTTATATGCTAAAGAAGATTTAAAACCCAAACAATAAGAACTTACTTCATTCAGCAGGTTCTTGACTGTAAACCTGACCAGAGCCTGTTCCAGCAGAGCCAGCTTGTCTACCAAGTAATATGTGCCATTACCCGTGGTCAGGTTGACATTGCTGAAATATACCACAGCAGATGGCTCCTGTTTTAAACAAATAATGGCTATTCCATTAAAACATAACCAGGACCCAAGGAAGCCAATTTAATATTTGGTTTTTTAAACTCAATTTTGCATCTACGGGTGGGTGTTTAATTACAAATGGGCCTTTTTGGGGTCCCGGGTACGTTTTAATGGAATAGCCCTATTCAGATCATGTTTATTGACCAGACAAAGAAAGAAAAGATAGTGAGAGTTTGTTCAGAAATTTTGCCTCTTCGGGCCGAATCTTAAAAGGCTGTGTGTTATAGTTATCAGGTTCTTTTCTTCAAAAAAATGTAAGTGTTTATTTGCCCACATTTTAAAAACTTTTACATGAGCAGACACAATTTTCTTTATTTTATTCATAATGTGTTGATAACACATAACATTACAAAGCCACTATTTGATGTGCCTTCTCCATTGTAAACTGAGATTTATCTAATTTTCAGACATATAGAAAAAATATACCGCTTGTGTAATCTCGATGCAAAATGTAATATCAAGATATTGATTGATTGAATTGGATTTTATAGTCGCACCAACAGCTAAGGTCATATGGCGACTTTCCAGCTTCCATTGGTGGAGGAAGACCCCAGGTGCCCCTCCGGGCAATTTTCGTGCACGGGCGGGCACCTGGGTAGAACCACCGACGTCCCGCAAGCCAGCTGGATAGCTTCCTCACATAAAGATTCCTAGGCCCCTGAGGGATCGAACCTACAGTGGTGAGGGGCAAGTGATTTCAAGTCAGAGACGTTAACCACTCGGCCACGGACGCCCCAATATCAAGACATTAAGTAAACTCCATATAAGAGCAAAATTACACAACAAAACTGTTTATTAAATCTCTAGTCAGATGTTCATGTCATACAATAATGTACATGTGCCGATTAAAAGTAGTTTTTTTCGCAGCTTTTTAAGTTACTGCATGCTGAATTTGGATTCTCAAAATATGTAAGTTATATATATACCTCGTCGCCAGTAGATTTAGAAACGGTATACATGTTGTAAAATGTGGCTGTTGTTGGCGGGATAGCTACTTTAAACTGAGATTTATCTAATTTTTTAGATATATAGAAAAAATACACTGCGTATGTAATCTCGATGCAAAATGTAATATCAATATATTAAAATAGGGTGTTTATGTCCTATAGAACCTATGCTACGCGACACTGGGGCAAATAATCTCCCAGAAGACAATAGTGACCCTTCTATCAGACATGTCTGAGTAACTAGACATTGAAACAGGACAGTGGTCTGTAGACAAACTACATCGTTCGTCAATGAAAAACATTCGTTTTAATAGGTTGAGGTTATCATTGTTGCATTATATGGGTCGTATTATGGAATAATATGATACTGTGTGACAATGTTCAAGTTTTATTTACATTTTAACTTTGGCCAGAGAAGATGATGATCCCTATGTGTCAGTCATGCTATGCTATGTTGGTCCAACAAAATAACTAGGACATAATTACTTACTTTGTGCGTAGCATTCCTAAATTCTCGCCCAATTCCATCATTGTCTTTGGGATGAATTTAAACTCTGAAATGGGTATAATATAAACAATTAAATTATTTACTGATTTAAAATATCTCTCATCATGACTTTATACATTAGATTTAACATGCAACATTTTAGCCCACCCCATCACCTAAATAAACAACAACAACAGAAATATCAAAGCAATTGTCATACAAGAAACAATGAAATCATCAAAAACACAATACAGCAATGCTTAGATGTGATTTTACTTACTGATTTAAAATGTACAGTCTCTCATCACTACTTTATACATAAGATTTAACATAAAACAGTTTACCCCACACCCTTCACCCAAAAAAAACAACAACAAAAAAAATATCCTCACAGTTGTCATCCAGTTACAGGATACAATGACATCATCAAAAGCACAGTACTGTTATGCTTAGATGTGATTTTGTTTTTATAACTTTGTTAACCAAGAATGTTAAAATGTTTTAATTGAATTAAACTGGATTTTATTGTCACACTAACAGCTAAGGTCATATGGCAACTTTTCCAGCTTCCATTGGTGGAGGAAAACTCCAGATGCCCCTTCAGGCGATTTTCGTGCACGGGCGGACACCTGGGTAGAACCACCGACGTTCCGCAAGTCAGCTGGACAGTTAAATGTTTAAATCCAGAATGTTGTTTATTTATGAATAAATTAATCAGCACATTGTTTTAGATGTATGACAGAGGCTCTCTTCTGGTACCACAAGAGAGAAGCAGTGAGGCGGTGAGTTTATACATGACCGTATTCAAATTTCTCAGTGCTCTGTTTCAGAATGGATTTAAACAATTCATTACAAGCGAAGTCAGGGTTTCTAAATATAACTCACTTATAGCATTACCTACCTAGCCTACTTTTTTTAGTGCCTAAGAGTTCAACTTGTCGGGCCTGGTCTTCTTCTCGAACAGGCTGAAAAATAGCCTGTTAAGATCAGGTTAACTGTTCTTTTTGATAACGCTTCAAACGCTAAAAAAGATTTATGGTACTTGCCCAAACTATACAGAAATGGGATTTTTCTTTAAAGTAGCTATCCCACCAACAATAGCCAAGTTTTGCAATATATGTACATCATTTCTAAACCTGCTGGCGACGATCTATATATAATATATATATAAATATTCAGAATAATTGTCATTTCAAAAATCAGCGTGCCGCAGCCGAGAATTGAACCACGGACCTCTTGCTTTCCGGGCAAGTATGCTTACCATTACACCACCACGCCATCCGATAGTTGAATGACAATTATGACTGACGTTATATTATGACATAGCTCTTTAAACCTACTGAGTTCCAGCATTGAATTTTTCACAGATAGGTGACTACAATTTATATATATATATATATATATATGTGTATAATTTACCTGTTTTGAGAATTCAAACTCTATAGACACAATATAAACAGCTTAAACCAGCCAGGTACAACCCCAAAACTGAAGCATCTAATTAAGAGTTACCAACTCATAATTCATTTTACGCATATTCAATCGATCACATTTATTAGAACCTGTGAATAAACCTATACTTTTAAAAGGCACTTATACATTATCCTATGACCTGAACACCCGGATAGAGTTTTGATATGCTGTTTTGTAGTTATTTGGCATTATTTGGAGTGTTAGTTTCTTTAAATGTCTGCTAGGTTACATTATCAGTTACACTGAATCGAGGTCAGTGTGAGGGTTCAATGCAATGCTGTTGTAACTACATCTTAATAAACAAGAAGATAAAACAATGTTCTACCCTCGCCTGCTGTGTGCTTATTCAAAGGTTAGGTTGCAGGTTAAAGTTTTATAAAAAGGGGCATAAGCCGCACTGCTAAAATCAAAGTCAGAGTTATTGGACATTTGTAACAACATTCCTTGAGGTGAGATGAAGACGTGTGTGAAGTTTCATGAACACAGGTCAAATACTTTTCAATTTATGGCCAAGATTAGGTTGCAGGTTAAAGAGTAATGGACAAATGACGATGGACGACGATGGACCACAGACAAAATGATCCCTAAGTGTCTGCCATGCTATGCAGGTGACAGAAAAATGGTGTAAACCACCAAGGTGATGTTGCAAGAAATAGTGATGACAAGTAAAGACCCCAAATCAAGCAAACAATGTGCATGAAACTCATCGAATATTAAGTCTATACTTACAGACTCAGGGTGGGACATGTTTGGTATATCCCATACAGCTTCCAGAAACTGTTTCTTCAGTTTTGTTTTCTCTTCCGGCTTGTATAAAAAAAATAAGAAAAAAAAAATTATACGAATCATAGCATGGGATTTTCTAAGCTTTGAATTGCTGTTAATTTTGTAGTGTGGCTGAAAGTGATTTATTGTGTATTTGATAACAATGATGTTTGTTTGGTGCAGGCAGGGCCTAAATTAAAAGATTGTTTGTTTGCAGTTTGCGAACGACCCACGGCAAAACAGCCGACCCAATTTTTTTTTAAAAATTATTTTGGGAAGTTTCATAATGCTCTGATATATTGGATGCTTGGAAATAATCTCTGCTGCTATAGTAAATTGAAAGCATCTCATGACTGACCTTGTGAGTGAGAAAAATGTGAGGATGGTGTCTGCGAAAAGGACACTTGAAGAGAATATTGTTCTTTGCAGTAATGTAAACTGAGAAGTGAAATTGACACAGAGTTAAATGGTTATACTTTAACAGGGCTTGACATTAACTTTTTTTTCTACTTGCCAGAACTTGGAAATTTTATGTGTGGGAACAATATTTTGGGTAAAGTGTATATCTCTACAAATTAAAAAATGTTATTTTTGGGAAAGTCATTGTCTAATCCACTTGCCCAAACTAAATTTCTACTCGGGCAAGTGAAAATTTAATTTGACCATATTTTTCAAATATTTTAAAATGATGATGTGCGAATATTCAATTCATATGTTTAAGATGGAATATAAAAATAGTGTAGATTGTATGCACTGGATTTGATGTTCATATCTTGTACCAAACAAAAGATTTTGTCATTTGAAACATTACTTCGAAAAAGTTGGCATCGAGCACTGTTAATAGTTACTAAGTATGTTTCATGTGTCCATAAATGATGAACATTTGATCAATGTTTTGCATGTTCTGTTATTTAACTAAACCCTTTAAAAAAAAACTCCATGGATAATACCAGTGAAGCGCACGATATTTGCATGCCGTCGACGGGCATGTGTTAATAATAAGAATGTGTTAAAAAAAAGAAATCCCTACCTACCGACTTACCCCTAAAAGCCATGGGTCGGAAACTGCAAACAAACATTTTTTTAATGGTGGCCCATACCACTGATAACAATGATGTTTGTTTGGTTTTTAACCTCACTTTTCAGCATAATGTATGTTTGTTTGGTGGAGGCAGACCACTGACTTATTCCTGGTAGAACCAGTACTGTACACCTCCAACCATCCTAAGATCGACACTTCCTCACTTACAAGTCGACCTCTCAGTGGGATTTGAACCCGCAGCGGTGAGAGACGAGAAGGTTTAAAACACAACGTCGTTAACCCCTCGACCATGGAAGCACTGCTGATAACAATGAGAACTTATTCAGTCTGGATTCTATATTTGACAGACTTTGCAAATCCTTACAACACTTTATACTTAAATAGACTTTATACTTAAATAGAACATCGTTCACAGTGAGTTATCATGTACACTACTGATGGAATGAATTTTGTTTAACGGCTCATCAACACAGTATAGATTATTTAGAGCTGCCCCAGAGATAGGGGAAGGATACATAGGAATCCGGGAACCGTGCCCTACTCTTATTATCGAATAGATTCCTATGGTTCTTTAACGTGCTCGGAGGATAGACCAATACACGGGACCGCCCGGTTTACGTCCCCATCCGAAGGACGAGGCTAAGGGAAAGTGTCTTGCCCAAGAACACACCGACGGAACACAGTGGCACCACGGAGGATTGCACCCGGGTCCTCTGGTCACAAATCTGCCGCGTTACCGACTGCGCCACGCCAGCCCTCATACTACTGATGGATATCGTGTGGCGTCATGGTATAAGGTAAACCATAGAGTGCATCTTCCCATGTCACAGGCACATATTCCAGCGTTATATCATAGATTATAACGAGATAATTTAAAACTAGACTAACAGTACAGGGGTACATGTATTAGAACTATGATTTACAGAATTTTAAATAATATAATAATCATACAAAATGTTTTATTAAACATATTTTACTTACATTTTCCTCATTGTTCATCTTCTTCCATAACTCAATCTGGTGTAAAAAGCAAGAAGATTTATTGTAAAGCATGAAGGCCACTCTACAACGTACCAGGATGTTAAGGATCTGACCTTACTGTACTTATATATTTCATTTGAAATAGCATTTTTAAAAGACACCTTTAAAATTTCCTTTATTTTTTTATATTTTTTTAGTGCCAGCCATCTTGGATAGCTTTCCCTGTATAAAATATGTTAGATAAGAATCTCGTTGCTATGGTAGCCATGAAAACTTGACGATTAAGACGAAACACACAAATCTGATATTGATTTACATGGCTTTTATAAGAATTAAATAAGCAGTTCTGGAGGAAACTTTTCTTGAAACGTCCATAACTTGGTCATCTCAGATGATGCACAGAAAAAAAAAGAAGACACATCTGAAAGAGCATCAGTCAAGAAATATATTTATGCTAGGAAGGCTTGGCCTAAATATATATTTACATTGGCCAGTTTTGGGACCGAAATTCCCCATTCCCCTCCACTAAAAGTATATATTTTCCCCCTTTTCCTGCGAAAAATTCTCCTCTTAAAGAATAAAACAACATAAAAAAAATTGTTTTTTTGTTTTTAGCATAGTACTGTGCGTCCAGCAGGACGTCCAGATCATACTCTCGTTCTGTAATAAACAATAGCATACTTTTTGCAGTTTGGAATGGTACATTCTTGGTGCCACTTAAATAATAAAAAAAACACTAGTTTGTGTTTCTTAGAAATTCCCCTTTGATATGAAAACAATGCAAAATTCCCCTTCCTGAGGGCCCTGGTCAAAGTCCCCTAAATGCTGACTAGTGCCCTTGGTTGTATTCTGTTTTTTACACCCAGAATCTTACAATTACAGAACTTATTTTATATGAATAAATCTTATTAAAGGGACAGACGGCAACCTTGAAACAGTTATCAGAAACTAAAATTAGGACCTTGATTTATTTATCCAGTAAAATGTTCACTTTCAATCTGCTTACATATATTTAAATAAAAGAAAAGAAAATGGTGGTTTTTCAATTTTCTTTGCTATTTTACCATAGGTTTAAATATATTATTTGTGCAATATAATCAACAATAAGTAATATGCAAAAACAATTTGCTTCATACTATTCTATTATTATTATTTGTAAAAACACAAGTTATATAGGACAACTAAGGGGATGCTGCGAGTTTTAAGAACATTATGACTGTAGTGTGTTCCTGTAATAAACAAGGAGATACTTACCACAAGGTCAATATTTCCTACACCTTTCCTGTTCTCTATGTTCTGCTTGATGGCAGCATAGTTCTGTGGGTCCAATAGGAAGTCCAGATCATACTCTGGCTCTGTAATAAACAATAAGTCCATTGAATGGTCCATGCCAAAAGCAACACAATCATAAATGTTTTTATTCATAAATGTATTGGATGCTTGGTACCAAGAGAATTTTGCAGTGAACCATCCATCAAAAACAGGCTAGAGAATGAACATTCCAGATCCACCCTCCATTTACACTGCGGTAAATGGTTGCAAAATGGACCTACTGCCCGGGGCGCTCGTTTCAGCCAAAGGTTTTTCAGCAGATTATATATCATTAGAACTAGTATTTTCATTAGAACTGGTATATTTAGTGGTAAATAAAAATACCTGTTTTGAGAAATAAATATTGTATAGCCAAATTGCTTTTTTGGTGGAGCTTTTTCCATGTAAATTTCTTGATGCTGGGATAGGAGGAAATTAAGAAATCTCAAATAACTTCAGTTAGCCTTAATAATTTGCTATAAAACTTACATAGTGTATAATTCAACACATTAAAAACAGTCTATTAAATCATTTTAGAATTATTTTGTCATTAGAATTTTGTGCTTCTGGGTTTCAAGAACCTCACTACTCAATGTCCAGTAAAACCTCAGTGTGTTCTGAGAATACAATGAGCTTTCAATTAACTGGCTTCATTGGTCCAATTTTTATCAGTGAACCAATCAGAATGCTTCATTCATAATTTCCTTTGGTTGCTTCTATCATGACATCACTTTCTGGTATTATGACATCACACACTGGATAATTATGACATCACGTCATGCTATTATGACATTACATCATGCTATTACATGCAGCTCAATGTGTTCTCAGAACACAATGAGCCTTTTAATTGATGTGAGCAACAGATTAAAATATTTGTATCACTCATTGAGTAATGAGTTTCTTGCAATCAAGAATCACAGAAATTCTAAAGATAAAATAATTCTAAAATGATTTAATAGACTGTTTAAAATGATTTTGAGATACAAATCCTAAAAAAGAAATTAAAACATATTTGTGACGCAGCAGAATTTTACATTGAAAATGCTGTATTAAAAACGACTTTCGCACATGCAATTTTTATTTCTCAACTGATTTTGAAAAGTAAGGTAGTTTTATTTACCACTAAAAATGTGTTTTTCACTGGTATACAAATTATTGAGGTACTAGTTCAATTTTGCGTGAAAAGTTCAAAAAACCTTTGGCTGAAACAAGCGCCCAGAACAATAGAACTTTTATCACACCTGCAGAGATGCATTAACTTTTCTGTCGTTAACATTCATTTAGTTGCCTCTAACCACAAGCAAGAGCAAGCTTGGTCTTATTTAACTGCCACTCATGTGGCATTCAAGAAAAAACATGTGGACAAAAGGAAGATAAAGTAACATTCAAAGGACAACTCTTGGCAACTCCACATTTTCCTCGAAAAACGGTGATCAACTGAGGTATGCCGGATCCCCGACATGGAATGGAGAAACTAGTGACAAACAGTAAATAAGAACTATCACTGAATGTGAAGAACACCCCCGCTTTTTTGATTCAAGTTAAACAAAGGACCATAATTCTGTAATAAATTAAGCCATCAACAATGGGTGATATAGATGAACATAAGGTCATCAGTTATTATGAATATAATTATGAAGTTTGGGAACACCCCATTCAAAACAGTTTGAGAAATGCAAATAATAAAAATGTGTTATGGGATGCGAGGCGACGAGACAAAAATGTGTTACGCGGCAAGATGTTACGGACAGCGTGATTCCTATTTAGCCCCTACTTCACTTTGTGAAAGTGGGGGTATAACTAGTAATGATGTGTGAACACTGAACAGAAGCTGGTGTCAGCCGAAGAATGGTATTATGTTATTGATGGTAAACTTAAGTATGTAATACAAAATAGAGTAACCTTTTAGTTGTAGCGGTGTTGTCCACTGATCAACAGCAGAATGTTTTCCAGTAGCATGTTCTACATGCCCAGTGTGTATCTGGCGATCCAAACTCCTCAACACGCACGTTTTGGACCAAGTTATGGGGCTGTCAGTGAGAAATCGCAGCTTGCTCGTCACTTTTGTAAGCCGGCGGTGTCCATGTGACACAAATTTAGGAATTCTGTTTACAAACAGTAATCGGAATGTTTGTGCGGTCAAAAACATTTTCAAACTGAAACAAAACAAAGGGCAGGATTTAGTGATTAAATACAGGCATGATTCTCATACAGATTTTTGATGTTTTAAAGCTGCAAATATTATATTTATATTATAATTGAAAATTCACTTTGTTATTTATTTCCCACCACCTCTCAACAAACTTACTCGTTTTACTGTTGTTGTTTTGTCCCCATACAAACAAATACTTTTTAAGCATATCAAGTATACCTCAGTTTCAATATAAATTCATTACACAAAATTATTTGAGCTGCTAGATAACAAAACTATTATCAAAACTAGAAAAATGTGCCCATGGGGCATGAATGCCCCGCTAAAGGCTCATCAGTTGCTTACAAAATGGAGTAACAAAATGTTTTAAGTGTAATATTGAAAGGCAAGTTATATTCCGCTTATGTAGATGCATGTGCATGTTTTTATATGTGCTTTAAAACGCTTAATTACTATGATTAACTTTTTGTCACTGTGCAATTTAACGGGTATCAAAAATTCCTTGAAGGCTTCACTGTCATATAACTGGAATCATGTGTTTTCACATTGTTAATTTTGTAATTTAAATCAAGTTTTTTCTCACCATGTGCAACAAAACTGGAAGCAAGCATTTGTCATGGCTTGTCATAAGGATGGAATCAAGCAGTTGTTTTTTCCTGTTTGAGTTCCTGTGCAGAAACCCATTTATCTCCCCATCATAGGTGTGTGGTGGTCAGGGAACCATCCCCACAGTCACACCATACAGCTTACACGCAAACTTTGATGAACGTTTATTCAACATTATGCTGGCCATAACAATTTAGCCATGGGAGGCCAAAAGTTATAAAAGACAAAACATTTTCTAGTTCAGTGAGAGAGTGCTTTACCAAGTAAACACTGGAGTGAAATATTAATAATTACATACTTGAAAATTTAAAAATCCCAGCAAAATAAATGTAAATGAATAACAAGAAATCAGTGGATTCACATGTCTCGCCTAACGGGGGCTGGACTTAAAAATAAAAAGGTCAATGATGCTTAAATGAAGGTGTAAACATTTTAGTAATTAAAAACAATCGAGTTTGCCGTTTGCTGAGATGAAATTTAAGTGCATTTGTTTAAAAACAAAATGCCTTTCTATTAAAAACAAGATGCCCAAGAGGGCATGTGGATGCTCTACTGGCTAAAACAGGTGTGTGTTATATTAACATTCTAAACAAATATGGTAAAGATCAGATAAAAAATGAAGTAACTACAGATTTAACAAAGGAAAATATAAAAATACAATATAGCATTTTTCAACAAATCAAGGGTCATAACCTGCCATTACTAACTAGATCTAGCTGGTTTTCGAACTTGTCCAAAATTTCATTGATATACCATGCTTTGCACAACTAGACATCATACTGAGGCTTCCTGCCAAATTTTGTAAAATCCAACAAGCCGTTTAGGAGGAGTAGCGCGGACAAGAAATTTAAAGTAAAAATGTCAAAGTGCCGTCACAAATCAGCAAACTGGAACAAAAGCATGATATGCATGACTAGACATCTTACTAGACATCCAACAAGGCGTTTAGGAGGAGTAGCGCTGACAAGAAATTAAAAAAAAAATGTCAAGGGGCTGTAACTCCATCAAAAATCAATGAACCGGGAAAAAAATGCAAAAGGCACAGCAATGCTTCCTGCTAACACGGCGTTTACACCAAAAAAAATAATAATGAAATAAGAAAATTAAAAAAAAATAAAAAAATAATCAAGAAATTTAAAAAAAAATTGTCAAAGGGCTGTAACTCCATCAAAAATCAATGAACCAGGAAAAAAAATGCAATGCTTCCTGCTAACATGGCGTTAACACCAAAAATATTTTAAAAAATGTTTTGTTTTTTTAAATAATTCAAACAAAAGAAATAATTAAAAAAAAAATAAAAAAAATACGGTATTAATAATAAAAACAAGAGGGCCAAGATGGCCCTATATCGATCACCTGAGTAATTGTCCATTAACGAACTTCTTCAAAATCTTATGATCATATACAATCTGTGCAAGTTTGGTTAAGATTGTCCGAGAAATGTGGCCTCTGTTGTTTACCAACATTGATTTAAGCCATGGTCACATTTACGGTCATGCACGTAGTTGACCGTAGTTCATTTCAAACGTAGTCTGCCGTAGTGTTACTACGGTCAACTAGGTTAAAGTACGTTCGAAGTAGGTTCAAAATTGGCAAAAAGAGGAAATATAGAAAGTCTAAGTAGGTTGAACTACGTGTAAGTACGGTCAACTACATTCAACTGCGAGCAAAGTGGCTAGGGTTAACTAGGGTATCACTACGTCTAACTACGAGTAACTACGTTACACTACGTATAAACTACGTCCTAAGTACGCGCAACTACGGTAAATTAGGGTCAACTGCGTTAAGCTACGGTAAAACGTTGTGGCTGCGCCTGCGCAGTACGGGTAAGCTACAGTCATTGTGCTTTTTACAACATTTCTTATTAGTTGACCCTAGTTATCCGTACTATGAACATACTTCAAACGTAGTTCAACCCTAGTAGATCCCTAGTTGACCGTAGTGTTAACCGTATTGTCGATGTGTTTTGGCAGGTACTACGGTCAACTACGGTACACACTACGGTTAAGTAGGGTCAATTACGGTTAACTAAGGTCAACTACGTTCAAACTACGGTCACAGTAGGGTCACAACATCGTAGTTAACCGTAACCAATTTTTGAACATGTTGAAAAATTATGTGCTTACTACGGGCAAATCATAAGTTCAAACTACGTTCATTACTACGTTAAACTACGGTTATCTACGTGTAACTACGTTTAATACGTTCAACTACGGCCAACTATGGTCATTCCCCACTACGGTCAACTACGTAAGATGTGACCACGGCTATAAAGACACTGACAAAGTTTGGTAAAGATCAAAGACAGAATGAAGGTGTAACCTCTGGGGCATGGCCAAATGTGACCCAAGGTCTACATGTAATATAGGAGAGCTGTGTGCCTTGTGGTTTCAGAAAGAGAAGATTTTTTAAGTTTTTCCCTATACAAGTCTATGTAAAACATATGACCCCTGGGGCAGAGCCAAATGTGACCCCGGGTCACCAGTTTAATAAACTTGGTAAAGGACCATAAGCGCATAGTAAATGCAAAATATTAAACCTCTGGCTCTTGCAGTTTCAGAGAAGAAGAATTTTTTAATTTTTCCCTATACAAGTCTATGTAAAACTGTGATCGCGGGGGCGGGGCCAAATATGACCCCAGGGTCACCATTTGAACAAACTTGGTAAAGGACCATAATCTTATAGTAACTGCAAAATATTAAACCTCTGGCTCTTGTACTTTCAGAGATGATTTTTAAAAAAATTCCTATATAAATCTATGTAAAACTGTGACCCCCGGGGCGGGGCCAAATTTGACACCAGGGTCACCATTTGAACAAACTGGGTAGAAGACTATAAGCTTAAAGCAAATGCAAAATATTGAACATCTGGCTCAAGCAGTTTCGGAGAAGAAGATTTTTTAAGTTTTTCCCTATACAAGTCTATGTAAAACCTGTGACCCCTGGGGCGGGGCCAAATGTAACCCCAGTGTCACCATTAGAACAAACTTGGTAAAGGACCATAATCTTATAGTAAATGCAAAATGTTAAACTTCTGGCTCTTGTAGTTTCAGAGAAGAAGATTTTTTAAGTTTTTCCCTATACAAGTCTATGTAAAACTGTGACCACCGGGGCGGGGCCAAATGTGACCCCAGGGTCACCATTTGAACAAACCTGGTAAAGGACTATAATCTTATAGTAAATGCAAAATATTAAACCTCTAGCTCTTGTAGTTTCAGAGAAGAAGATTGTTTTCAGTTTTTGCCTATACAAGCCTATGTAAAACTGTGACCCCCGCGGTGGGGCCAAATGTGACCCCTGGATCACCATTTGAGCAAACTTGGTAGAGGACCATAAGCTTATAGCAAATGCAAAATATTAAACCTCTGGCTCTTGCAGTTTCAGAGAAGAAGATTTTTTAAGTTTTTCCCTATACATGTCTATGCAAAACATGTGATCCTTGGGGCGGGGTCAAATGTGACCCGGGGGTCACCATTTGAACAAACTTGCTCAAGGACCATATACTTATAGTAAATGCAAAACATTAAACCTCTGGCTCTTGTAGTTTCCGAGAAGAAGATTTTTTATTTTGTTTTCCTATATAAGTCTATGTAAAACTGTGACCCCTCGGGGCTGGGACAAATTTGACCCCAGGGTCACCATTTGAACAAACTTAGTAGAGGACCATAAGCTGATGCTACATGTAATACATGAGAGCTCTGTGCCTTGTGGTTTCAGAGAAGAAGATTTTTGAATTTTTTTCCTATATGTCTATATGAAAAACATGCAAAATCTCAATATACAAACTTTGGATCCCAAGGGCACGGCCATTTTTGACCCCGGGAACTTTATTTGAACAAAATTGATAGTGTTGGCGTTGGCGATCATTTTAAAAGAAAAACTGTTGAAATCTGTCCTACGGTTTTGGAGAAGAAGATTTTTTAAGGTTTCGACCATATATGGCAATGGCGGCCATCTTGGATGTCGCGCTGACCTAATTTTAACAAATCTAAAAAGCATTCATCTAAGGATCATCCATGTGAAGTTTAGTCAAAATTAGCCAAGCAGTTTCTGAGGAGAAGTCGTTTGAAGAAAAGTTAACGACGACGGACGGACTACGGACGCAGAGTGATCCCAATAGATCACCTTGAGCCTTCGGCTCAGGTGATCTAAAAAGGCGCAAAACATCTGATAAAGTTTGGAAAAGATCAGATGAAAAATGAAAGCCCTATCGTATTAACGAGGAAGAATATAGCATTTTTAACTAAATCAAGGGTAATAACTATGCTGTTATTGGTCCGATCTGGCTGGTTTTCGAACTTGTGCAAGTTTTCATTGTTATTAACAACCTGGTAAAGTTTGGTAAAGTTCGGATGAAAAATGAAGGCCTTTGGCCAGTAGAGCTAAAAATCATCAGCTCACAGTTTGTGAGAAATTGACCTAAACGCAAAACTTGAACCTAAAAATTAGTAAGTTATCTGCCCTTTGCTTGGAGGGTCAAGGTCACTTCCACATTTACTTTGTCACGTTGCGAGGTCTAGTGCATACAGTTTGTGAGAAAATGACCTAAACGCAAAACTTGAATGTTGACGCTGCCGCCGGAAAAGCAACACCTATGTCTCTTTTTTTCTTCGAAAAGGCGAGACAAAAATTAAAAAAATACGTCAAGTTACTGATATAGAGCTGCTTTTGCGCAAGAACAGATTGATGTCATATAGATGTAATGGTGTATGAAGTTCGAAAGCTGTGTGACTTTAGGTGTCTCAGTAATGAACATAATATAAAACTTAAAAGTAAAATGGTAATGTAAATTAACAAAGTTAAAACTTAAGGTCAAGGTCATTGATACTGAACTGTTTTGAGGAAGGAACATGCTGATGTCATACAGATGTAAGTGTGTATGAAATTTAAAAGCTGTATGACTTCTGGTATCGGAGAAATAGACATAACAAGAGGTCAATGACCTTGAAGCTCTACTGATTGATTTTGATTTCAGGAAGTAGTCGCTACAGACTTGTTTTTTGAAAATCTATTTTTAACCGTGGTGGCCATCTTGAATTTCCGGCCGACCTGAAATTTTGCTAGGGTCAATTAGACATTAAGAGCAACATTCCTGTGAAGTTTCATGAAAATCCGTCAAGTTGTTTCAGAGGAGTAGTCGCTACAAGTTTTCATTATATAACTCTATGTAAACAAAGATGGCCGCTGGTAGCCATGTTTAACGTCAAATCAAAACGATTTTCGACAAGGACCAACATCATGTCATACTGATCATTTTAGAAAAAGTCCCATATCAATATCTCTTATAGTTTTGAAGAAGTAGTCGCTACAAACTTAGTTATTTTAAATCTATTTTTAGCTGTGGCGGCCATCTTGAATTTCCGGCCGACCTGAAATTTTTCTAGGATCAACTAGACATCAAGAGCAACATTCCTGTGAAGTTTCATGAACATCCGTCAAGTGGTTTCAGAGGAGTAGTCGCTACAAGTATTTACTATATAACTCTATGTAACCAAAGATGGCCACTGGCAGCCATGTTTAACGTCGAATCAAAATAATTTTCCACAAGGATCAACATCATGTCATCTTGATCATTTTAGAAAAAGTCCCATATCAATATCACTTATAGTTTTCAAGAAGTAGTCGCTACAAACTTATTTTTTAAAAATCTATTTTTAGCTGTGACGGCCATCTTGAATTTCTGGCAGATCTGAACTTTTGCTAGGATCAATTAGACATCAAGAGCAACATTCCTGTAAAGTTTCATGACAATCCGTCAAGTAGTTGAGGAGGAGTAGTCGCTACAAGTTTTTACTATATAACTCTATGTAAACAAAGATGGCCGCTGGCAGCCATGTTTAACGTTGAATCAAAACGATTTTTGACAAGGATCAACATCATGTCAATGCTGATCATTTTAGAAAAAGTCCCATATCAATATCACTTATAGTTTTCAAGAAGTAGTCGCTACAAACTTGTATTTTAAAACTCTATTTTTAGCTCTGGCGGCCATCTAGGATTTCACATCAACATGAATTTTTGTTAGGATCATATAGACTTTATGGGCAACATTTCTGTAAAGTTTCATGAATATCCATCTAGTAGTTTCAGAGGAGTTGTCGCTACAAATAAAAGTTTACGGACAGACAGACGGACGACGGACGCCGCACCACGGCATAAGCTCTGCTGATCTCTGATCAGTAGAGCTAATAAAAAACTTGAATGTAAACTTTAATATAAATTAACAAAGTGCCAAAAGTAAGTTAAGGTAATTCATATTGACCTATTTTTCATTGAAACATTTCAGTGTCATGTACTTATAAACATTTGTACATTCTGAAAGCTGTAAGGCATCTGGTGTTGAAGAAAAGGACTTAACAAAAAAATTGAATGTATCAAACTTGAATGTAAAACTTGAATGTAAATTAACAAAGTGTAAGAAGTAAGCCAAGGTCATTTATATTGACCTGATTTGGGTAGGAACATATTGCTCCCATATAGATGTAAGTGTGTATGAAGTTTGAAAACTGTATGGCTTTTGGTATCTGAGAAATTGACTTAATAAAAAAAATATATGTAAAAACGGGACATACGGACAAGGGTAACACTATATGCCCACACCACTTTCGTGGTGGGGCATAAAAAAATAATCAAAGGAGTTAATTAATGATGGGCAATCGGTGACATATAACATATGCAAGTTAATGTTTCAGGCCTTTAACTGAGTATGCTTGTATTCTTTCCTTCCTGGTTTGTTCTTATGCCATTGTTATTTCATTTTAATCAGTAAAACAATTGTAATTGAAATACCGGTACATGTGTTTAATAGTAAATATGCTCATTTTCACAAGTATATTAATTTTCCTAACTCTTGAATAATTGTGTTTATTTCTTCTTAACATTAATTAAACCATATTTTTACATTCACCAATGATTGATCACAGACTTTCATAATTGATCATCTTAATCGGGAGCCTAAGTAAGCAATGATCGGTTACAATCGATTAATCGGTACATCACTAGAGATAATCTTATTCGTCTTAGGAGTTGTCGCTCATAATATGTGTG